>JXWZ01000848.1:0-12296 GCA_000956215.1 Anopheles farauti No. 4
ATTACATAAACGAAGATTGCTGAAGGACGGCTGACACTCTGGAACTTTGGAAACGATGGTGTTTAACAACATGTTCCAGGCCGTTCTGACCCTTTCGCACTGGGCGAACTTATGCTCCAGAGTGTCAACGTTTACACAAAACGGGCAATGTGGTGTGGCGGCACGGTTCATACGATGTAGCAGCTCTCCATGTTGTAATTTGCCGTTCACCAACAAATAGAGAGTGGCTCGTTGTTGGGACAAGTCATAAATGTACAAATTAAATAAAATACGAATACGAATTGATTGAAATATGAATCAGTGTATGAAAATGATTTCCTTTTCATTCGTTGCTGTGAAAGATTCATTACTTCACATATTTTGTTGCACTTCCAAGCATCCAATATTCCATTTCATTGGTGAAAAAAATTTCTCGTTTGATTGTTTTTATATATTCGTGTTCGAAGTCACATACTTTATTACTTTTGCCATTTCTATTTCGTCGTTGACAACACTAGGTAGTGCAAACTTTTCTGAATCTACAATATTGTTTGTTTCTTATTCTCAAGGATTTTCGGGTCGCAACAAAAATAGTTCTTCATTGTGGTTCTAATCAATTGTATTAGTGATGTTAATCTAGATACCAGGGTCCACAATACTCCATAAGAAATGTCGTTGAATTTGAATTCAATTGTGCACAAATTGCATATCTTTAGGCGCATTCAAATCGAGTGCCTGAATCGAGCCCGAAATCTAGCATGCGTCGAGCTTGATGTGAGCTTTAGTTGAGATTATGTTGAGTTTTATTTGAGTCTAAGTCGAGTCTTAAAATCCAGTCTGGGTTAAAAGTGATCTATTTAAACAAATGCTGAACTTTGGGCAGTTAGTTTTGAGTTCCTTTTCCGCCGCTATTATTCTGCATCTCGTTTGCTCGTTTGAGTTGCACTATCTCGTCCGACGTTTCCGATGCTCTTCCACCTCGCTTCCTCGCAAAACCTCGTTGATTCGGGCAGTTTGGGTCTTACTACGAGCAATGGAAACTGTTTTGCTGGCCAAAATTAATTCCCGAACAAGACGCCAGTCGAGCAGTATCGAGAAAAGAGAGTTTTTCCTGGTTTAAATTGCAGTTTTGGTGGGCCTCTTCTGTCTTCCTTTGAAGCGTGTCTACGTTAAAGACCCCACTTTGCGGCATACGTACCGAGGAGAACTAGCGAAAATTTAATGGACTTTGTGATTTTGCAAACACCTTGCGGACAAAAACTCTACTTTTGTAAATTTTACTGGAAGGTGACATCAAGACATACATAATAATCTTATTCAATCAAATAAGAGAGTTATCACAATGGATATTATGATTGAAAACTCAAAACGTCTCACTCGATAAACTAGATCTGCTAGTAAAATTCAACAACGATCATTGAATGGAAATCAAACAATTACCTAGTGTTTGAAATCATAAATATTTTCGGAAATTTCCATTATGACAAAATCCACCATAATGTTGAAGTAGGTATAAAATTTAATTCGAATTCCTGTTTGTTCGTAAGAAATATTAGCAAAACAAAATACACGATGAGCAATTATGAAAACATAAGAACAAACCGTTTAACAAACGTGCTCGAACGTGTAAATTGTCCAGTTTGAGTACATTTCTACGATGCGCCCTTAGTGCGCGAGTGAATCACTCACGCCTCGTCATCCGCTCTCTTTCTGTATCTCGCTCGCACGTTTGAGTCGTCCTATCTCGCCCGGCAATTGCATCTCGCTTCCTCGCTAAACCTCGCTCAATCCGAGCAGATTGCATTTAAGGGTTAAAGACACCATCGGTTTGGGGTTGGAACAGCTCAACAAATGGCTGGCAGCGGAGGCGACATTGTGGTGCTTCAAACTCCGGCCAGAACAGTCGATTGACGGCATAAAACTGTGTGGAAACGTGGCAAAACAAAGGTTAACAGCAGACAAAACTTGTGGTCTTGCTAACAAAAATCATAAATCGTAAAAATCGTAATACTTGTGGTGATCCCGATAGCGCAAGTGCAAGTGCAAAAGTGTAGAACCGACACAAACAATACGTATTTTCGTAGGCGTGCGTGGTAGCATCGTTGAACAATTCGCGTGTTACAGTGAATCGCGGCGTTAAAACAACACCTCCTCCTACATGAGTCTCGTCCGGTGCGTTGGAATCAAACAAAGGTTGTAGTGCAAAAGAACGAGGGAAGCGTATGTGGGATATGTGTCTGTCGGCTTCGTCCAAGCAAACATATCAGTCGTCGTCGGCGTGCGCTGCATCCCTCCGCATACGGGATGCAAATATCGAGCAATGTGTGTGTGTACGAACGGTAGTGACATAAGCTACTACTACAGTGGAAAAACATAACTATTGCACCCAGAACACGCAGCCAGCTGTTTGTGTGCGAATACTAAACGAAGCACTGCGCTCCGCCATCATCATCGATCCATGCAATCGCCGTGACCTTGTGTGAGGAAAACAGAGGTGGTGGCTGGAAAAAGGTATCAGCTCTTCGTCCGAAATGTGGTGCCTAGTGAATCTGCCGAACGGCACGACGTCCGGCGTGCAGTGCGACCCGAAAAGGATCAGCCAGGAGTGTCTAGAGAAGGTAGGTGTCGGTCCGTGATGAGGGACGACCGCCCGCAAGGGGGTGGTGCATGCCACAGCTGATTGGCGGCGGTTCGGCGCCTGGCAGTCTGTCTGGGCTGCTGCTGCTGCTGCTGCTGATGACGAGCGAAATCTCCGCCGCAACAGCCGCTGCACACACTGCAAGCAACTGCAGGAAGTGCAAACACGATGCAACTTCTCTTCGTACATAATAGAGTTGCACTGTGAAGGGAGAGAGTGGGAGTGGATGCATCTCGGATCAAATTGCATCGTAATCGGCACACTCGCGCTGGGGTTGCACTTTGAACGTTTTGCTTTCTTCCTCTCTCCCTTACCGTGCTTATTCGAAAGCGGGTTGGTTTTTTTTTTTGGTCGGGCGCCATTTCTATGCCCGGAGGTGGGTGCATTGGACTGCAAATGCGTTGGACTGCATGCATGCATTAGCTACCAAAGCAAAACACGCACACTAGAGAGGTCACTAAAATTAGTCACTTCTGTCGTAGGGTGTGCGAAATTGGGCTGCTGGCGGAGGGTGTTGGGCGTTTTCGGGGTGGCGTGGGCAAAGTCCGCCCTAGTGGAAACCTCATTTAATGTTGCTGTTTAGCCGCACGGCATGATGCAATTGGACGATTCGTCTGCGTGAGAGTAATTCGTTGGTATGTCCCGTATCCGCCATCAAAGTTTTGTATTGCATCGAAAAAGCTATTTTTCTCATCGGGGGGTAAAACTGTCTTCAAGGCTTGTTTGGGATTTATAAAAAGATTTTACTTTCACATCAAAACGACTTAAGATTGATGTTGCGAAGTATTTTGATTTATTTTTTTTTATCCTGAGAAATGTCTTCCAATTTGATAATTTGAATTACCGAATTTGAAAACGGTTTTCACTCAAGTGCATAAAATTCCTTTTATTTTAGGAACACAATATGAAATGTATTATTCGTCACGATTTAGAACATTTGGCAAGAACAAACAAGAGGTGAAAAAAATCACTGATATTGTTAATGTTGTAGTAAACAAACATACGTCAAAGGTTTCTCCGAATACGTCTACTAGAAGCATAATAAAGAAGAAAATGTTTGTTCCATTGCTAAGTGGCCAAACGAAGCTTTAATACTTGCTGTGACATGATGAAACAAAAGATTAGAAATGTCCTTCTAGAAGCTAACGAAACCAACACTGTCTGGCCCTTTTCGCAAAGCGCTCTTATTTACACTGCCCAAAACAAATATACCGTCCCACGTCCCTGCCGATGGCTTTGCATGGTGTATCGTTTACACTCCGCGCGCCATTTTGTGACCATTGCATTAAGGATAATAAATGCACCTCCCCGGACAAATAACCTTATCGCGCGGCACAAAGCGTTGGCTGCCCTTAATAATTATTTGCGCTGGTTAGTGGCCAAGCTCGGTTGATTAACTCGTCGTCGCCGGCGTAGGTGGTAATGAACGATCTGGCCTCGGCGGGCCTAATCTCCGCCACCACAATAAACAGTCGTGCACCTATCGGACCCGGACGGGATTACCGACGTCCATCGCTGTAGGGTAAAATAGTGCAAATACCTCGAAGGTGACAAGTGTGCCTTACCGGCCGCCGAGACGGGCCAGGATTTATTCCCTCCGTCTTGCGTAACCCATTTTAATCGCCCTTTCGCGGAGATGCATCCGTTCGCAGCGATGCGATCACATGCTGCGAAGTTACAGCACTGACTGCAACCGGTTCAATGTCACACACGTACACTTATCAACCTCGCCAGCTTCCTAATCGTTTCGCTCCCGCCAACTAACATCGCCGGACTTGACAACAGTGCTGTTCGCATTGAATGTGTGTGGGGCCATAAAGTGGCACGGAAAGTTCACCACACACGCCGTGGCGGCATTTTTGTTCCCAACCGGCGGGGCTTATCGTTTGACCGCCGGCGAACCCGGTGGGTGGATGGATGGAGTTCATGCTTTATGACCCCCCGCGTAGGGCTGGCTTTCGTAAAAAAAAAAACCATTCCAGCAGCAAGCCATTTGGTTCGGTAATTAGGCGCTGTTATCGTCAGTGACTAAGAGTTCTTCCGAAGTCATGAACTTCGATTCGGAGTGCAGATAGTGCGCGGTCGCGTATGAAATTCCGTCCCCTGTGTCCCCTGGCAGACTGGCTGGTGGGTTCGAATGCGAGTCATGCCCGATAAGAGTCTGCTCTCTGACTCGAGGGGCGTTCGTGCGTCAAACGGTTCGCGTCCCAACTCCCTCGGGAGCATTAGATTAGTGCTTTCACTTTTGCACCACGGACGCCACGGGTACTACTCCAACAGGAAGGGTCATTCAACGTGTGCGGTGGACGGTGGCCTATCAACAAACCCCCACCCCCCGGGATGTGGTTCACAGACTGACATCAACCGAAGCGATAGGGCCGGCAGCGGAAGCGCTAACGATCCCTTGTGCCCCATGCCGACCGGTAGAAGGGGGTGTGAAAATTTACACCTCCTCCTCCTCCTCCTCTAGAACGCACCGTTTGACGCAAATGAAGTGCCCGAAAATAGTGGGATGCCGCTAACATTAACTCACGCGATGTTGGAAAATTAAACAATTGCTGCGAGATGACATTTTCGCGGTATGTGTGTGCCGAATCGGTTTTCCGTTGTAATTTAGCCCACCCCGAATTTGGCGTGCAAACGCTAACCGGTACGTGCCGTTTTCGCTGGCCAGGCGATCGCGACAACAAACAACACGAAGCGTGTTTTTTTGGCCAACCAAAAAAAAAAGAAACCCCGTGCACGAATTGAATCTCTTATTATGCCACACCCTCGCGGAAGGAGCGCTTGATCTCGAACGGTAGTAAATCGTTCTGTTATTGCGCTGCTTTCCCCGAGGGGAGGTAGTTCTATCGTAAATTGAGACTAACGAATCATAATGGCAAACCGACGCTGGAGACGGTGGTGTTGTTGTGATGCAGTGTAACACCGCCCGGGTAAAAGCAAACACGGATCAGCGTCGGAATTGGTTGAGTCAATTTTGTCTACAACCCTCGCTTGTCGGCGCTGTAAATTGGCAAAACATATCGCGTATTGCCCTAGTTCCCGGGAGGTAAATATTATTATCTGCACCGTCTGTCTTCCCTACCCCATCTCACACATCTAGGAGGAGGTCCGCGAAATCTGCGTCCTTTTGAAGGGGAGGGAGGGGGAGGGGAGGGGCAGGTGGTCCTTGATTTCGTACACCGATCTCTTCCGTATTGCGCAGCGCAGCTGCCCGTGAGATAAAGCACACCCAAAACTTCGACCCATTCATGTTCCTCCTCACCGCGATCATCACACCGGCTGGCCGGGGCTTGAATTTCTCACGCCCCAATCCCCTCCCCCTCCCCGTCGGGTGCTGATAAACCGGCGGCCCCCCCCCCCCCCCCCCCATCGGGATACATTCCGCACAACACAGCACAATTTGGTTTGCAGAAGAGGGGAGCCTCGGGTGAGCGAGCGCTTATCGCCCCGCGAAAAGGTGATTGTCGCGCGTCCGTGTTTGGCGGCTACTGCGCATTTTTTAAACCGCCGGCCGCGACACGGGGTAGCGATCGAACCCGCCACGGAACGGGAGTAGTTGCTTTGGTTTTGTGAGAAGGGGGGGAGGGGGGAGGAGGCAGGAGGAGCGATAGTAATAACACAGACAAACAAACAAACAGCGGATAGGGGTGGCACGGGGGAAAACAGCAAAAATTCCGCGGGACCATTAATATTACGGGCCGGTTTTTACATTTTTTACATTGCGCGAATTCAGGCGCGTAGGTTTTGCCAGTCAACTCGTCGATAGAATTTTCGTTCAAGCACCTACAGTATTGGACAAAACATGTGAAACTAATTAATAGTAACATGGATTAGATCCAAAAAAAAAAGCGGTCCTACTTGGTCCATTTGAAGAAATAAGTGTGCAACTGCTTACAAACATTGGTTATGCTTCAAAAAGATTATTGTTTGTTATCAAAAATTCAAGAAAGTTATAAAAAGTACGAAAAGAGTAAGATTTCCTCGTTCTGGAGAAAAACAAATACACCTCAAGAAAATGTAGAATAAACTAATTATGGTTTAAAATATTTCGTAGCTAAAGCTTCTTGTCGTCAGTCTCGTTTCTCTTTTTGTATCATAAAAGCACGGACTCGATCAGATGAAGCAATGAAGCTTTATTGATTGCTTCGAACAGGTTGGATTGTGTTTATTTTGAAACCACTGATTGACTGCTTGGACGGTGCGTTTCAGATGAAAATCGCTCTTCAGATGAAAAAATCCATCCTTTTTAAATCCATTTTATGCGCATTCTTATGTCATCGTGTGCTATTATTCAAGACACCTAAGTCGGTTAACTATGGCGATTTAGTAGATGTAAAAGTTGTAAACACCAGCAAACGTTTTGTCCAATACTGTACCACCGACGAGTCAACCGTTCAACGGGCGGGACACACCTTCTTTGTTCTTCGGTTGCTGTTGCTTTTGGAAAGCAAAGATACATCCATTCCGCGTTCGGTGTTGTTTGCACGACCCATTGGCACGGCGCGCGTTAAGGTTATCCAACGGCTGGTTCGCTCATTAGTGCAGGTAGTCGCTGTTTGTTGTTGCTTACCGATGCGAGGAAGTTTTTAGGTTTTGAACCTTCGCCTCAAACCTCAACGGAGACGCGACGGTGAAGCGCGTAGATAATGAGGCACTAGAACCGAACCGACACCGCAAGAACCAAGGGCCCGCTTTGCGACGGCGGCCTTCAGTTGACAGGGCCATTGCTTGAGCTTGGTGTGCTCCTGTAGCAAGAAGTAGCAGGAAGTAACCCGCGAGCACACCGGCCAGAATTGATTAGCTAATTCACAACCCCACAAGCCCGCCACTCGCGGAAAGGTGATGGTGGAGGCAACTTCACTTTATAGCTCTCGTTCTGGGCCGGTCGACGGGCTCATTTTACTGGCTAATGGGTGTGCTGCATTACTCATCATTGCATTCATTTGAACGGCTAGTCAGACTGGCGCACGATGGGGAATAAAAAACAATTTAGCAACAACATTTCGAGCACAAAATTCTTGCTTCGAAATCTTAGAACTTCAAGCTCCCACGCTCGAGCTGCTCAACTGCTGCTCGAGGCTTTGGTTGCCATGTGATGTAACAACGCTTGATAACCTTCCGCGAAGTCCTTTTCAAGGTGCCCCTGCTGGTGTTGTGTAAGTTCTGGTGAAGTACGAGTTTATCGTGTTGTCCGTGCGTTCTTTGATTGTTACGCCGCGCAAACAAAATGCAGAAAAGGCTGTGAAACTTGTACGGTTTGTGGATAGCACATTTGCTGTTCATTTTTCTAGCAGTATTTTCCTTCTTTTCATTAGTATAAACGTCAAAAAGCTAGTTTATTGCCATTTTTAATAACCGATGATTTGGCACAGCATATATGCGAACAGTTCAAATTTAAGAACTACATTTTTTGCAAATTAAAAAAAATCCCCGTACATGATGGGATGGAAATCTTTTTAAAAAAATGTAACACCGTTCAAAGGTATGAAAAAAATAAAAAGTGAAGATTTAGGATTTTATTCGGAAAAATCATTACAAACGTTAGTGACATTTTTTTAGTATTGTTTCCTCTGTTGGTTTCGGAAACATTTCACAAAATACGTTTCAAAATGGTCCCTTCCGGTTTTAAATTGTTAAGATCGTAACTGTCCGTGAAAGGGATTAAAAAATTGTGATAGTTCGTGACTCCAGCTAGCTTCCGTGGTAATTATGTTTAAGAGTAAGTTAATTTTATCCCCAATTTTAACCCAATTAACATTATTGGAGTTCAATACCTAAGCGGAAAGTCATGTTTTTACAAAATTTTTCAGCAATAATTGCTAAAAAAAATCACCCATTATTCCCTCTCTTTGGCGTTGGTTGTGACATTTCTCGTCCCAAGGCTTTTGAATCTCTCGTCCCCAGCCGTTTGTCTGAGATTCATTATGTCCTCCCGAGGAACAGCTGTTCCCAGTGATTGTGCCAACGAAAGATTCCAAATTTCGCCATCAGCAAGGACAAATATGCGTTCAGAATCATCCTCGGTTATTTTTTTCAACCGATTCAACACGAGAACACTGAGAAACACGAAGACAATCTGCTCTTGCTTCCCGCCAAACCAAAGTGGTTCGCCTTCAATTGAATACCCCCGGCGAAGGAAACAATAATGTTTCTCGCTCCACTCGCTAGCGACGCGCGCGGGAAGTGAATAATCCCATTTTCGCGTTATTGCTCCCGCTGCAACTGCAGCTGCTGCATCTCGATTTCCGCTAACGGTAAACGGTTCAGCTGGGTGGGGGCATAGGCGCGATGTTGGTTCCAGCTAGATGTGTATACACTGGGTTCGATCGGTTGCCGTGGGCACTTCTAAGGCCGCAATCGTTGGACGCATCTACCTCGAAACGGTTTTACCAGCCTTTGCCTAATGACATGGCTCGGTTGGGCTGGCCCAGTGCGATAGATGTTGGTAGTTAGAGCACTGCAACAACCGCCCCCCCCCCATTGACCGGGGCCGGGGCGGAGGGCGGCTACATGCTCGTAACCGGGTTGACTGACCGCGGACGCCATTGTTTTGCGATCGGCCTGTGCATGTTGCTGTGTGACATAGAAATTTGTATATGCAGCGCTTACTTTCACTGTTGCCAGTAGGGTTTGCCATACAAAGAAAGAATCCTCCGAGTGCCTCCTCGTCGACCAGCAGAAACAACAAAACAACACTCTCTCTCCCTGATTTCACGATTCATTGATTCAGAAACGTCGTGGCGATCCTCGCGCTCCTATGGGTGGGTCCTGTTGCGTGGCGCTTAATGGTTTATTGGCACAAACATACACACAGAAACCTCTATTCGAAACCGAGTGTCGAACAACTTTTTTTATCCCCCCCTTCTCCCCTCTCCCCCTCGCTTCCACAGCACCCTAGGAACGGCGGTGTGTGTTGAGTCGATTCTCGCCTTCGTTTTTGGTTTGTGTAAAATGTCGTAAAAATAACGTTTTATTTTTATCTTCCCCCCTTGATCGAGAACGAGCGGGAGTGGGAGGGGGCAGGGAAATGGGGAGCTCGCAAAGCCGTCAACGGTCCGTGTCCGGCGTGCTGCTTCTTCTCTCGCTCCTTCGACTTTGGTATCGTTGGGGCTGCCAGTACCTGCTGTGTGTGTCTGTTGGCTCCTACGAATATTGAAATCGAGATCGAGCTCCTCAACATTTTACCATGCTGCGATCGCATAATATCGCGCACAGCACCGTTCTCTCTCTCTCTCGGTCATGATTCGTACTGTCCCCGATCGCACCAAGCGGAGAACGAACCGAGGTCATGCAGATTTTATTTCATTTCTCGCACAAGGTCGGCCGAGGAAGTGTTAATCGGTCGGTTGGAATCATGTTGAGCAAATTATTTCTTCCACAATTACTGCCCTCTAAACGGTTCATATTGCACCCAGCGGTGGGTTTTAAGTTTCGGCACAACCAAACGACCCACCGCTTCCCTTGCAGCCGGCATAATCGCTTCCAAATGCAGCCAAACGGCGGTCGAAAACACGTTCCCGTACGAACGCCGGTTGAGGTTGGCGCGCGAGCGCTCGCTCGTCGCAAGTTATGATGAAACCGGGGGAGGGTGGAGAGCGGGGAAGCGATGCAAAAGCCGGTGGAAGGCGGGAGGGTAGCATCGAGCGGACTTTGGACCCCCCGGTACGGAGATCACTCGCCGACCATGTGCTCGCCGTCGTCGCTGTGCGAGCGAGCGAAACCGCAACAGACAAGATAGCAAGCGATGCTTCTCTCTGTGCACACCAGGCAGCAGGCCGCGTTAAAGATACCGATACACACGCGAACGGCAAACAAAACAAAGCCACACGCACACACAGACCCGGGCCCCGCGGTGGAAACATACAAACCCGCCTTAAGGGGAAGTTTGGGTGTTTGTGGTGTTTTACGGCGGACGGGAAAAAGGTTCCAATTCGCGCGGCATCTCGCGGATATGCGAATAGGAAGCGGAATATCGGACGCTACCAGCAATGGGGAGGAAAGAGGGAAGGACACAATAAAAAAACACACACCGATCTTTCTTCTCTCGTGGAGGAAGGGGAGAAGCTCTACCGTCCGGCCGATGATAGGCGCCTCCATTAGCGAGCGCATTAAGCCGCGCAACGATCATTTGCATGGCCGCGGGACAACATTTGCGACGATTCCGGCATGGGCGAAGAAATTGGGAGTTTTACGGTCGCCCCCTTTACAGGCTGGTTTTAACGGGCGGCACATTCGTTCGTAATCACTCCCACAGAAGCGCGCGCTAATGCACTGCAAACATAGGGTGCATAAAATTTTAACATCAACTCGCGTGCTGCGGAAAGAGGCCGCTTTGAACCATTAAAAAAAAGTTAGTTTATGCTGACTCGAGCCTGGATAGTTTTGGGCAACAACAAAAAACGTGACCCCCCCCCCCTCCTCACGTTCGGTTCGCTAACACACCAAAACGCAAATAGACGAAAAATCGATTCGCAATCGTGCACAAAAGTGCACGAGCGGCCCGGAAAAGCGGAATTTTGTTCAGCGTTTTTATTTTTTTTTTTGCTGTCAGTTGCAACTTCTACACACATTTTTTTTTACGGTCACCGTTTGCGCTCGCTGCCCCACAGCGGGGCCATTACATTTCGGTCATTAAATGCACGCTCGTGCACTTTTTTCGCTTTCAAAATCGAATCTGTGGATGTTGCAGTTTACCGCACATTCTACACCGAGCGCCAAAAAATGTCGGTTCATCATCGACAACATCATCCTTCAATCGGCGCCAACCGGAACCGGTTCCTGTTGGGAGCTGTGATGTTCTCCCGTTCCCGGCACGCCGGTCACAGTTTGCCCTTTACCCCACCGCGAAAGGTCGAGCCGAGCGGCAAGATGCAATTGGCGATTGCAAGGTTGCATGTTCGTAGTAAGAAAGAGCAACAAAAAAAAACGCGTGCGCGCACGCCATGCGTTACGTGACGATCGGCAGGCAGGCAGGCAGACATTAGCGGCCGTTTGACTAAAGGTGAGCTGGATGAAGCAGGGTTTGCTGTACGTTACACACTAGTTGTCTAGATCAACTTGGAGTTGAGTTGGAATCGAGATTCTGCAGCTTTTACCGATGGGTCGCCTCCCCAAATCGTCGCTTCTAAACCGAGGAGCTTTATATCCAATTTGGTTCATTTGTGGAACAGCTTATTTGGAGGTGAAAGGGAGTCGGACGAAGGGCGACCAAATTGAAAATGCAATCAACGCGGAAACCTGTCCCGTCATCGTGTTAATAATTTGTCGACAAATCCTCGCGATTGGTGTGTGTAGGTGTTTTTTTTATTTTTTTTTTCAATCAATTTCCAACAAATGTAGTACAAACATGCGAACGCTTATCGAATGAAATGGATTTTTAGCGGACTAACCGGGTTGAGATAGCGATGCGTCGACCTCGTGCTCGACACGAGACTCACCCAAATCCGATGCCCAATCTCTGTTTACGTCCGGTGCCCTTTACCTTCACCCGGTTTTTCGTGAAACGTGCCTAGTCAGACCGGCTCGGAACGGTTGCCGAAGCCACTGATAAGATTATTGAACGGTGGTTTATGCATACGGGCAACTCCTAATGCGGGATAGCGTACCCCGGATGATGACACGGCCAAAATATGTCAAACACTTCCCCAAGTCCGGCCGCTAATTCCGCTGTTTT
>JXWZ01000849.1:0-28809 GCA_000956215.1 Anopheles farauti No. 4
TTTGTGTGTGTGTGTGTGTGTGTGTGTGTGTGTGTGTGTGTGTGTGGGGAGGTGATTGTTTGCCCTGCCTCCTCCTCTAGGGCTCGTTTTTCGCCCATTTCTATTTGCCCATTGTTTGAACTCGGTCAGCTAAGGCCAATAGGAACTTGCAGAGCGGTGCAGTCCAGTGGCTATTTCCGGACCACCGGCACAGGAATGGAAATGTCTTTACGGGTGGTTCCGCAATCGTTCCATTCTCTTTTCACTCTCTCCAACAGCACGCTGTTCGGTGCTGGGGAGCAGTTTGGTGGAGGTGCAGTCCATTTTCACCGGTCATTGATAGATGGGAAGAGCGTGAGTGAGTGCGCGAACGGAAAAGCTTCAAAACTCTAACAACTTTTCATTGTACTTGTCTCGGTGCATCGAATCTTTCGCTTTTCCGCTTAAAAAAAAACCTTTCCCTTTCCCCTTGAATGATTTCCATGATTTCTCCCTATCGCTTCTAATCTGTAACCCTCGAAAAACTCACTTCACCCCGAACGCATACACGGCCAACGGCAAAAAGGCTAGGGTTTTCCTTCAACGCTAAGGTTTTCCCTCAAATATTCAAAACAACAAAAAAAAAGCAAAACGTGCGCGAAAATAAAACCACCGTCGCACCGCAGCAGAAGAGCTTTTTTATTCGTTTCTTTTGCCCCATAAATCGTACCGCGTTCAATGAAACGGGACTGGAATGCATTCCTTTCTCTGCGAATCCCCCCCCTCCCCTCCCCTTTCCGTGTACCAACGCGGCCCTTCCGGGCGCCCCTCGATGGCCCCCTCGCGGCCACTTTGTGGTTTACTGATGGTTTAAAAGCAAACGTGAACGATTTTTTCCTCTCGTTTTGCTTTGCCTAGCTCGCACTGTTTTGCTAGCTCCAGCACAAATGTTGCCCACCCCAAATGGGCCGGTGGGGTTGGACGTGTTGGTGCTTCGGTGGCATGTATGTGTCTTCTTAAATTCAATTCACCTACCCAAACAATCGTGCCGGCGGTCCTTACCGGCAGGGGTGTGTTGCTGTTAATTTTATTTTATTTTTCTTTCGTGCAACAATGTAGAAAACACGGCACACCGCGGCACATCCGGAAGTGCGAACATGCCGCAAACGGCACAAAATCCCAACGGACAGAAACCCCACGGAGGAAAACCTTCGCCGCCACAGCCCCCGGGGGGCGATGCGATCAATTTTCCACCACGATCAAACGCGCGATCGCACAATGGCATAGATAGAAGAGAGGGAGAAAAAAAAAATGCGAGAAATCGAAGCCGGGTTAATAGCACAAAATGGGACATTTGTCAAGGCGGTTTCGTTTCATTTGGCTTGAGTGGCAATCCCCCGACACCGCCACATGCCCGCCGATCGCTGTCGAAAGTGAGATTTATCGAGTGAAAACGGTGGCGCTTGGCTGCGGGAAGAATTATCGCACGATCGACAGTGAGAGGGACGAAAATAGAAGCAAACAAAACCCTCCCCATCGATCCAACTGCAAGTGCACGCAATTGATGTAACAAATCGTCCATCATCATCACCGCCGCCCCAGTTGCAGCCACCCCCCGGCAGCAGTTTCATAATTTCGCCCGCGCTCCGCTTGATGTGCGGAGCTTTTTATTTTTTTTTTCCCGCCGGCCACAAAAGCAAACATGATGGAAGTGACAAATGCAGCGGCGTAAGCCAGATAAATCATGCATGCGACGGCGTACGGCTGTACAATTATTGTCATTTCCAGTGCCCGCCGGGGCCTCCCGCGCCCGAATCGCCATTTGCGATCAGTTTTCTGCTCTTCCGTTTCAGCGGGGACGGTTTTCCTTCCGCACGTTTTCCCCTCCCGCATCGGGAGGAACGTGAGATGAGATATTTGATTGATTGCGAGCGACCGCTCGTGTTGCAGCACAAATGGCAATGGAACATATGTTTCTTTATTTCCTCATAAACAACAATATTGTCAATCGGGTGGGTTTTATTTATTTAATACGAAGGGCATGTAATATTGAACTAATGGTGCGAGGAAAAGCTGGCTGCGATTGCCACAAAGGCTGAACAATTCTTTTACATGGCGGAAATGTCTTTTATTTTTACGATACAATATTCAATATTTAGACGACACAATATTCGCTAAATATTGTTCTAAAAATAATGCAACAAATTCAATTGACTGCTTTGCTTAAAACCATTTACTTTCGTACTCAAATTCCTAAAATAAAAATAACTCTCCGTAAGGTTATATATGGTGTGAAACGAAGTTCCAATTTGTTACCACATTTGAAGTGTTTTTTCAACATATTTTTTCGGGTAGTCATGCTATCTGCTCTATATAAAAGTGTTATGAATTATTTATGACTAATAAAAGGAATATTATTATTTGTAATATATAGACACGTAGCATGCCATGTTACGACCAACATGTTCTGTACATTTTTTTAATATATTTTAACCCAATTTGTTTATTTATTATTTATTTGATTATAGAATTAACGGCCTGGCCTTATTGCTTATAACTAAGGCTAGTCCAATGGACATTTCCTCCACATTAGATATATTGGCACCTTATCCCGGGTGGGCTCGGTTAACCCAATTTGTGTTCAAAAATAAATTCGTCTTTATTTCCATTCGTATGGAACTATAAAAAAATATGCGAATATTGAAATCAATTTAAAATTTATTCAATTTGTACGAAATTGAGCAGGATTAAAACAATTTAAACATTCGCGAGCGAGTGAGAAAAAAAACTAATCACCCCCAGCCCGGCCACGGGCCAGCCTGCAGTGAAATCTTGCAGCAAACGGGCAATCTAAATCCCGCAATCGGCTCGTTCCTCCATAATTCATTTCCCGGGCACTCAAAGCAAAGTGGCTTATCGCAGCGGCTATATCGCTCGGCTCTCTCGATGCGCACATTTGCCGGCCTATCTCGCCGTACGGGTCGATCATCATTAAGAGCAATCGCAGCAGCACCATCACCACCTCCTCCATCATCAACGCGAGCCCGAGAGGACGACACTTCACTGCAAAAACTGTCTCCACACACTCGTTTAGCGACATTTTTATGTCTTTAATTGGCTGTAAACACGTGCTAAAAGTCACCCATCACCTAGGGACGCGTGAGTGTGTGGGGCTGTGCGTGTGGAGTGTGAGCCAGGAATGCGCAAGAGTGTGTGTTTGTGTGCCGCTTGCTCTTCTTGTACGCGTTTGCTTATTTGTTCGCGGGAAAGGTTCAACGACATCGATTAGAGTGTCAAAAAATGTGCTTACGATGCTAGACGATAAATCAATAGTGTTTGTATGCGTGTGTTTGTGCGATGTTTTTTAACAACACCCAAACAACACCAAGCACCGGGACCACCGAGAATTGGAATACACGCACCCCGATCCGCTCGATAGAGCTGTGGTACGCCGTGCAGATGAATTGATCACGATCTTCCGACACTCCTTTCACAACACGCAATCTCGTGGGTTTCACCCGTCCGCCCCAGGCGTGTGTTTGTGGCTGCGAGCTATGACTCAATCACAAAACCGCGAGCCCCGGGTTCGTCGTCTGTCTGTCAGCAGGGTGGCCGCGCTTACCTTGCTCCGGGGGCGAGGTTGAAACCAAGCGACGAACCCCGCAGAATCTGCGGGAAACGTACCAACGATCGAGATCACAACATTGCGATCGCGAGATTGTGGACCCACTCTGGAAGGGCGGCGTTAGCAACAACAACAAAATGGAAAAAAAGAGCACACTCCTGCCACACCGGGCCGGCATCCCGTGGAATGAAATAGATCCATACGCTCGGACGCCCTCCACAAGTGGCGGTGAAGTGTGCTATTTATTTCATGAATGAAATTTCATTCACCCTCACCCGAGAACGGGCGAGCCTGGTAAAAAGTGACATCCAATGCCATCGCTGCTGCCGTGAGATGCGTGAGACATGAACGGATAGCGTCACCGACGGGCGTGATTCGAGATGGAAAACCGAATACCTGGGAAGAAAGCGCAGAAATTATGTCAATTGTTTTTCCAACCGCGCCAACACGACGCACAAACAGACGCCACGCTTCTGCTGCTGGGGAATGGCGTTAGTGGCTCGTGTTTACTATTACTTCTCTACGCTCGATAGGAGAAGCTGTTGAAAGGGTGTTTTTTTTTTCGAGGTGACAGCCAGAGAAGCGACAAGAGTGTAAAGAATCCAGCACGAGTGGGTATTTAGTTTGGGGTCCGTCATCATTTCAAACAGACTTCTCATTCGATCCCTTATTCCCTGTCTCCTTGAATGCTGCATACAATAAAATCCAGAAAGGGTAAGACAAACTACAGCACACGGCCTGAGGGAACGAAAACAAATAGATTGAATTGTAAAATAATAACTATGCGCAACGAGATCGAGGAGAACACGATGCGTACAAAGGGAAAATTGTTCCCCACAACAGCACCATGAGTGTGAGGTGAAACAGAACAATACAACCTACTCATATTTCTACAAAGATGTGTTATACTTTTGGAGGACGATCAATATGGTTGAGGCCTCCTCAACAGGAAGGGGAGTAGTTTGGTGTTTTTTTTTAAATAATTTATGCAAATTATTTCTTTTTTTATCATGATTTGAAATTAAAACTCCAGATTTACTGAGTTGAAAAAATATAAATTTATTTAAGTGTTAATTTTTTTTAATTTATTATATTAAAAACGAAATGGAAAAATAATTTCAACTAAAAAACGTAGACAAGAGAATATTTCTCCTCCTATCACTGATTACAGATCGGCATAACTCACAAATTCGTTTGTTATGAAAACGCCAAAATCATTAAATAACAATCAGCGCATAACAGTAATTCCTCTTCTCCTTTCGCGCATCCTTCGCTCGCCACGGTACGAAAGTATAAAAACGCGTACGAACAAAACGAAAACAACAACCAACGCTGATATGCACAATAAAGTCCTCAATAAACCTGTCAAATGGGCATCGTTAGGCAGCCGCATAAAACCCGGAATCTGCATGAAAAGAAAATATCCGTCGCAAAGGCACGGGTTGCCGTCAGAAGCTCCAGAACATCGGTTCGTGTTTTTTGTTCACCGTCGTCCTCAGCAACACCGAAGCAAGGCAGTAATCGTGAAGGATGCCGCGAATATATGTTGTACATTTTTTTTGCCGTTTTCCAATATTTGACAAAATATTCACAGCACCACGCTTATCGGCGTGCTTCGATCGAGTGATCGTATTTTGTGGATGGTTTTTTTTGCCTCCTCCAACCGGGTTTAGTCGTTTTTGCTTACACCGCTAGCATATTGCATGCAACAAAAACTACAGAAAAAAAAAAGACGGACTCAAAAGCCTGCTCTCCTGTGAACTATAAAGTATAGATCGGCGAGTTCTCAGCCTGCGGTAAGCGAACCGGTATGAAGTGACGCTATTTTTTTTTTTTTTTAGCAAAAAACGTTCACCGACATTCAGAAGGACCACAACGCTATCCTGTGCCCTCGTACCGGGAGGAAACCGGTTTAAACACAGCAATCCCGACCAAAAAAAAAAACTATTTCAAAAGTCAAAGCTTCGTTCAGGTTTCATTAACATATTTGCTAAGCCATTAAAATGTCCGGTTCTTATGTGCCGAAAAGCAAACAAATGGAAATGAAATAAAAATTTCATATCTACCCGAGCGAGCGAGGTGGTTGCAGGAACGAGAAAAAAAGCACACCAAAATGCGACCTGTTAAAGGGAGTTGCATGAACGGGGCAGGGTAGGGTTGGCCACAAAAGAATTAAAACAAATCTTTTGCCGGCCGGCCGGTGCTGAGCGAGTTTTATGCCTTCACGGTGAAGCGCGAAACGCTTTGCTCAGCACAATTCCAGGTTCGGAGGCCTGCGAACAGGGAACCGGCGTGATATGCGTGCGGGGGAGCGGGCGCAAGGTGAGACAAATTCGCAAATAAGTTATGCAATCTGGTCGAAAATTTTATTGTTTTCACTTTTGAAAACCAACCGGTTGACGCGGGGTGAGTGCCGCACGTGGGCAGGGGAGAGTTCTGGTTCATTTTTTCCCCCCTCAACGCAAGGGATATGAGTAAGAAACCAAAACAACGAAAAGTGCTTTTTTGCTGGATCCCCGCTTTTTCCCCTCCTCCGTCCACAGACGCAGACGGAGGGAAAACGCGTTTCACGCATCAAAGCGAATTGGTTTCAGATTTTACCTTCCAAATTGGAGTGAGTTTTATTTGCACTTTTTATACATATACAAGCGCATGGCACTAACCATACGACATTCCGACGGTTTGCAAGGTTTTCATATGTGCAAAAAAGGGAACAAACAAACTGGTCGGGACTGCCGGTAGTACTATTCCGATTACGCGAATTGCGCGAAATGTCTTTTTTGGCGTGCCGTGCTCGTTTTTCGTGCGAGGCGCCGAAGCACATAATAGTGGCTTGAAAGGTGGTGGGAATGTTTGGGTCAATGAACCTGTTGAATGCACCGTAAAGGTATAAAAAATTTTAATTTCAATCCTACTCGGCTTTGAATAAAAATCATTGGAGAAAATTGGAAATTTTACCAGACGGAGCGTGGTAAAAAAACATGTACAATTATAAGAAAATCGCTGCAAAAGCGTTGGGAAAATATTTTTTTCTGGATATATGACTCTTACACTTAAAAATTCATGTAAAATCAATAAAAATTATATTATAAATATTTTTAAATCCCAAATTTGTGAAAAACATATTGGTAAAAAATGTCCCTGCTTGTTTAGTGAGTTTAAAAAATTAGCTTAAGAATAATCAAGCATGACTTTCCGTCCCAAAAAGGTTCACTTCCGGTTCACCCCAACAAACCGAACGGTAATCGGTAACAGCCAAACAAAATAAGCAAAAAAAAAAACACCAAATTCAAATTTCGCACGCACCCACCATTCTCGGTTAATGCTCCTAACGAGTTTGTCACACCGGTGTATGTTTCTGCACAGAAAAAAAAAAAACTAAACCGTTGTGGTTGGAAGAAAGAGGCAAAGAACAACAACGACAGCAACAAAACTCATCCTCAACTCATCCAATTTGTCGATAAGACACGGAGACGTTTCGCGTTTGCTGCGCGGGCTGGAAAATCGCCCCAAAAGGTGGTCGAAGATGAGGGCGGGAGCTTGCGAACGCGGGCTGCAACTACATTGTAGCGGTATTTAGTCGTTCGGCCCCATTTTTGGCCCAAATAGCGCAGTAGCGCCGGTGGAACGATGCGAGGCAAATCGCAGAAAACCGATCACACCTCGGCCGGAATGATCAGTGATTCCACGCACGTGTTATCTGCCGTTCGCCGTACCGTGCGCATTAATTCCGTACCGGAATTTGGAGATTTAAGATTCGATTGATTAACGCACTCTATGCTGCTGGTGTTGATGATGATGTTGACGATGGTGATGATCGTGCTCGCAATATTTCGTTCAATTAATTTGCAGCTAATGTGGACTTTTTAACATTATTAAAAAATTATTAAAATGTTTCTTGTTTGCTCTTTACTATCAGCAGAGTAATGGTGCAAAAGTAAAATGAAAGTTGTTGGAGTAGACATCATATCCAAATCTACTTTCCATCTTATCCTTGAGCAATATTCTTTCAACTTTCAAATTCTTCTCATTTATAGTTGCCTTCTTACTGCACGACCTATGCAAAACTTTCTGTTTCTACTGGTAGATATTATAACAAGTCTCGATGAAAAAAAAAAAAACAAAAGCAAATTGCCCAAAATCGAAGAAAAACAAGCCGCAGCACAATGTTGCCCGAAACCAGCGGAGCACCGCTTTATTCGCCAGGCAGCAACCGTGCGCCTGGGACTACGAATTTATCTCGAACAAGTTTAGCGACTATTATGACATTTACCGACAACTTTCGCACCACCACCGTGCGTCACGTTGACATTTTGACGTTAACCGATGGAGAGCGTAAAATATAAATAAAAAAAAAATTTCAAAAAAAATAAGACGCTGAGGTGAAGATCAGAAAAGAAAATAACTAGAGCAAATGAGCCAT
The DNA here is from genome assembly GCA_000956215.1 of Anopheles farauti No. 4. Classification (NCBI taxonomy): domain Eukaryota; kingdom Metazoa; phylum Arthropoda; class Insecta; order Diptera; family Culicidae; genus Anopheles; species Anopheles farauti No. 4. The sequence continues at coordinate 8,007 of JXWZ01000849.1, forward strand.
GACTCGTGTTCGCTTGTTCACTCGGATCCTTTTCACCGGTGAAAGAAAGAGAGAGAGATAGAGAAAGAGGGAGAGAGGGTGAGGGAAAGGTACAGGATTAAATTTGTCACACCGATCACGTGCGTAGCTAAAACGTGGAGAAGTACGCCGATCACGGCTTTGATCGAGAAAGCGCGGTTTGGATCGACGCATTTTTACGCTCCCCGCACGGTTCGAAAGGGTTTCGGTGCAGCTGCGAAGCGTTCGGCACCGAATGACTCAATCTTAGTCACCGACTGCTGTGGTGGTTTTTGGTGCCAAGACCCAAAACAGCCCATACAACATTCGATTGCAATCGCATAGATAAATGTTGCTCATGTGAAGCGGTTTCGTGAGGTCGATGCTGACTCATCGCGGGACGCGTTTGCCAACAGCAGAAGGATCCGAAGGACCACGGCGTGCGAAAGTCACGCTGGGTAGCGCCACCGAAGGGAACATTGGGCAAACAATGCAGGCATCGATCACCTCCCGCAGTCGTGGTCGTTTGATCTGAAACATTGATACCGGCGGCGCTACGTTCACTCCAATCCTTCGTCGCCTTCCCGAGCGAGCGATCCGTTTGCGGAATGATTTGTGGAATTCCCAGGGCGATTTCTTCCCGCACGGTTCCCAGGGGGATCGAGCGACGCCAAAACTCGGTCGTGATGTGCACGGGTCGTGTAGTTTAACTCCGGTTCGCAATCAATTAACATCTCATCTGGCATTAAAAACGTCGTCCCTACCTCTCGGGAGAATTCGCTAGGTCTCCAACTCCTCCCCTAGCACAAAGCGACGTGATCCAAACGTGCAGCAGTCAGCTGTACCACACATGTACGTGCTTAAGGTGCAACATTGTTGCACCACGGACGACCCAATAAAGCATACCAGCCGATCGTAGATCGAGTGGAAACCCTCCACCGTGTGCTGCCTTCCCGACTGGTCGGGATATCTTGCGCATGAAAACCGAACCGAATGCAATAGAAACAAGCGAAACCTCACCAGTGATCGTGGTGGGCCGGGGGGAAAAAGAAAAAAAAAACAAAACTGCCGTGGGGTAGTCGGCGTTTGGCAGCAAAACAGGCAGCTCGCTGGCAGACTACGGTCGCGTTATTAGCCGGCAACAGCTTCACTCGCTATTAAATAATTGTAATCGCATTCCGGCTAACGATTACCCGATACCCATTTTAACGGTTTGCTTACGCGCCGACGGGTGACGGCCGTACAGAGGCAATCAAATGCATACGCGCCAAGAGTTTCATTCACCTTTTTCTTTCCCGCCCGTCGGTGCTGGAGACCGGTGGACAGTGGGCTTGGAGGCTGTGCACTGTGGGTGAAAATGCAGCCAAAAAAGCCCTTAGGCATTGTTCTCTAGAAAATACGCCGCAAAGTATGCAATGTGCTCAATACTACTGAGATATTTGACTTAATTTTAATCAAAATTTCGAGATGACTTTGACTTAATAGATATTTACTTAATTTTTTGATGAATTTATTTACATGCTATTTTAAAATATTGTATGTTCTTACTAAAATGAAATTGAGTCTGAAACGATGCCATTCTCAGCTTGCGATCGGTTGTTGTTCTCATCTACCTTCCCAAACCTTGAATAAATATCGAGCAGTTCTGACGTCAAGAACGTTTCGATTGCCTTGCCGCCTCCACAAATATGTACATACCCAATCGAGCGGAACGATACTCTTCCGGTATGTTTGATTAGTTGATTTTGAGCATTAAAACAAAGATTATTATTCTTACGGAAGGCTCCATTGGCAAACTTACTCCAACACAACCCAAAACCTCATAAAGCAGCCCATAGTGCCCATAGTTTGCTCGCCCCCGAAGAAACCACAGAACAACCTCCTTCCGTGCCGCAAACGGGGTGGAATTAGATTACCACCCGGACCTGGCTTCCCGGAGGCCTCAGTCTCGAGCCCCCCGGGAGCTGTCGTCGAAACGGAAGCACCCTCGCCCCTCGCCCCTCGGTCGCTGCTCCCGGTGCGCACGCGGAACCCATAAATGCAATCGATCTCGCGTGCAGCCGTCCGAGCGAGTCGTGTTGATGTTGTGCTTTTTCCTTTTACTATACGATTTTTTCTCTCTCTATTTCTCTCTCTCTTCCTCGCGCTCTTGGTTTGCCTCTGACGCATGTACGGCGTGCATGCACGCAGCATCGGTACGGAAATGTCGTGTTAATCGTGTAGCGCGTAATTTGCAAACGGTTCCCCACCGCGGACCGCACACATGAAGTCAATCAGTTTGGACAAATGAGCTGACAGTTTCAGCGCCAACCCGAGTCGCAATAAGCCGCCATCGCTCACACACACACTGGACGTCAAATAATGCCAAAATGATGATCGAAATCATCGAAGAAAACATCGTAAAACGAAGCCCACCACCCCTTTATGTTAAGCAGCTCAGGTAGCATTCGAGGGGGTCGTTTTTTCGGTTTCCAGATAAAGATATTGGAGCACTTCCAGTCCGACAAACACTTGGGCAAATATTTTCCTTCCCGCATGGATCTAGAACACTTGAGCTCGGATGGGAAACCGGGAGCCTTGAAATGGGGCTCTTTTAGATGCTGGGCGTACGTCACGGTAAGCCTTCCAACTCGAAGGTACCAGCAGCAGGTCGTACAGTCGCTCCGTTTGTTCCGGGGGAATGCCAGACTCTGCTCGGTGCGTCTTGGTGTGAGTGCGAACGAGTGCAAGACCACTCCTGACGAACGACAATATTGATCCAAGTGCAAGCACGTATCTCCACAGGCCAACACGAGCTCCTATCTCCATCCTCACGCGATTACGTAAAGTAAGGCTGCTCCCACCGCAGAACAACCTGCTGGGCGTTCCACGAACTGGCCGGGAAATTCGTAACTTACCATCCATCTTGTTCTGCAGACTGTGCGGCGAGTCGGGGATGGTATCGGGCAGCGAATCGCCGTCCGAGTTGAGACTGTACGAGTGTTCCGTCTTGATCGGCATACACGTCCCGATGATCGCGTCCGTCATCAGCTTGTCGTTCAGGATGACCGGCGGTAGCTTCGAGTGCGGATCCATCCAGTCCTGGATGTCCGGGTAGTTGGACATCTTGAGTGTGTCTTGGAGGTTCTGCGAAAGGGAGAGAGAAAGGAAAGTAAAACACCCGTTGAAAACAACTCCGTCAAACCAATATTGATTCTACCGCGAGCACGAAAACAACAGCGTCTATTTGTACGAAAAACAGATCTGTTTGCACAATGGAAAATAGCGCCCTTTTCTCCGGAAGCACACCGTAACGCGATCAAAAGACCAAGAAGCACAACAGCAAATGCGGATGTCATTAACGCAGCGATAGGAGGATCTCACGTGCTGCAGCTGTTGTGCAAATTTCCCTATAAATAATGCATTCCAATTTATGGCAGGTGACCCACGCTCTTAGGCACATCAAAAATAGCAAAAGCTTGCACGACGAGGTGACTATTGGTGCAGCAGATCTAGTGCACCAACATTCTTCCACGGGCGGCACCAAAACCATCACAAAGCTAACCTCAATCGGACGCTTTGGGAACCGCACTGAACGGCGAAAACCTTCGGCTTCCTCTTCGCGTTCGATCGACCAGAAGGCGCCAGCAGATTTAAAAGTACACTTAAATTTTTTGACGTACCTTGTGCTGCATGCTTTAGAAAATGGAATTTAAACCCCCCGGCACCGCATTCCACACAGTTGACACAAAAGGTTCGATCTAGCTTGGAAAGTATCGATTAAAGTGCCAATGGGTCGCGCCGTCTTCGAACGGGCACGGCGGTTGAAATAAATCGATCCCATTCCGAGCGGTAGAAGGGCTGAAATAATTATCCCACAATCGGAATGCAGGATCGGTACACGTATGCGACGCGTATGACAAATCACTTTCAGTGTTTGCCGCGGTATGTGGCGCTGTTTGTGGTTGTGATCGACCGACCAAAACGCCGTCCAGAGTTGAGTTCGATTTTTTTGAAATGAAATTCTATTCCACGCAATTGCGCTCCTTCGCTGCCATTAAGTACATTGGGAAGCTTGAATTTTCTTCCAAACATGCGTGTCATCGGCTCCGATGATAGTATTTTACATTCCTGAAGCACCTTCCCCGTCATTTCACCCCCAATATTCACCGCCCATCCGATGATGGATTGGAGCTTAAAACAAAAGCCCCGCAAGATTAAGTTGTTGTAGCGGCGCCGCAGGCCAAACAACGCCAACGGAACCGGTCCCTCTCGCTCTCGGTTGAAACGAAAAAAAACCAAGGAAGGAAGGGCCCCCCATCGCGCCCTCCCCCTTTCTGATTGCAATGGGTAACGGTAACGCGTTTTCACTCGCACAGTGGCCACATTCCCAGGCAAGCTCGTCCGTTTTTCCTCCGTTTCCACTTAAATCACTACCAACAGGAACGCCACCGGTTTTTTTTTTCATGCCTTTGCTACGGGGCCGGCCATATCTGGGTGCGCACATGTGTTCATTCTAAACGCACGGTGGTAACAAATTAACCTCCAAGGGCGGACCCATCATTAGAATACGAGCGTACAGCGGTATGTGCTCATCTTACGCCCAGCGATGTGCGGGATTGGTTCCAAATTTTCTCACATTTTGCCCTTATTTACAACAACAAAAAAAAAAAACACTGCATTCCCGTGCGACTTGTTACCTTCTTGGCTTCCCTAATCAGATCGGGACGGTGCCGAGGTGCATTCGAAACCCGGCATTCACCCGTCATTCGTCAATGCGTGCGCCCGTTGCTACTTTTTGTCCGCGCGCGTGAGAAGCATGATTTGTTCTGTTTCTGGTTTTGCTCCCGTCGGCACCCGGCAGTCTTATTAATGCGGTTCAATTAATTAACAGTCAAAGTTCAAGCTCGGAAAACGCAATAAAACGGCACCGGTGTTCGTTTGGAAGGCGCAGCAAACGAACGATTTCGTCCGTTCAAAGCGACGAACCCTCGTTTTCGGGCGTACTTCGTGTGAAAACGTTCGTCATTTCGGCGTCACTCGTAACTAATTAACGAGATCGATGGTACGAGATCGTGCTCGCGGGTTTCATCCACACACACACACATATACATAAAACGTGCCGAAATTCCTTACCATTCTCTTCCATTGCAGCCACTGAAATTCATCGCAAAAGCGATCAAAATGTAAAATAATTGTCGTTCCCCTGCTTCAGAACAAAAACCGTTTGAAGAAAGGAAAGGTTTTTCCCATTCGTGTACCCCACGGTGTGTGTCCCTCTGCAACGCATTTCGATCACGTATATATGTGTGTGTGTGTGTGTGTGTGTGTGTGCCAACGCGTGCGACACTTTGCGCGCGATCGCAAAACCGAAACAGGTAGAACTACTTTCATTTTCCTGAAACCTGATATCCCTTTCGCGCGCTCGGGCGCACTATCACTCGCGGGGCGGGGTGCAGCATACTTTATCACCACCATCACCCGTCTAACCTCTCACCCTGCGTGTGCGCTCCCGGCTGCAATGGTGCTGCATAGATCCTTTCACCCGTGCGGGAGCCCTTTGCGGATGCGGACACGCAACGGCGCGGCCCTTTTCGCTCCGAGCGAACCGTGCGCGCTTGTCTGCCTTCTTGTGCAACGCCACAACGTTATGGTTCACCCAACCGGTGTTCCTTTCTCTCACCACCTTCTTTGGTTCCTTTCTTTCTACCTGGGCAGCTTTCTTATTGGGCGTCACCAAAGGACACCGACGCGCTACAGGCAGGCAAATAAAAGAATCAAAAGCTCCTTTCTTCCTCGAGCGAGGGACGTTTCATTCTGCACCGTTACAACATATCTCGTGATTTCGTTTCGTACCCTTCCCGGTGCTTCTTTGCTCGCACGTATCTTCGCTTCGCGTTGTCGCCCGGTCAAGCCCCCATTGGCGGCCGAAATGAAAAGAAACTCGCGCACTATCAACCGAAACCTCGCCGAAACAGAAAATCGATCGAGATTTGGTGTTTTTCCATATCGCTGGCCGGTGAAAAGGTGAGAACCGATGGCCGAAAAGGAATCGAACGCTGAACGCGTTAATGTGAATGACCACGAACGAAAGAGCTGAAAGAGAGAGAGAAGCAACGAAGAAGAAAAAAACAGCCCCCGGAGAAAGGCGCGGTACAAATACCGAGACCGATTATCGCTTATTATTTTAGTATTTTACGATTACGATTATTAAAAAGGCAACGGAAAACAATCTTATTAATCGTTACCGTGCGTGACCGGGAACGAGGGTTGTAATATTTTTCCAATTCCTTCTCCTCCGGCGCACCGTTCGGTGTTTTTTCCATGTTCGGTTTCCGATGCAACGCAGCGCTATGGAGGGTTTTAAGCCCTACCGTACGGTTTTTATTTCCTACTCCACTTCGACGCGGTAATGAAGAAATGTCGCTCCGAAAAAAAAAAAAAACGTTTCAAAGTCCTTTTCGGAGGATATTAGTTCTTCTCGACCTTTATCGTGTCGGGAAGGAGTTCATAGGAAATTAAACCATTCGTTAGTGGATCCGTGTTAAGCTCGATTGACGGTCAGGATTTCTTCCGGAAGCTTGAATGGGAAGGTTGGAATGGATCGTTGAAATTAAATATCATACCGATGACAAAGAATAATCCGCTCCGATTGGATCGGTGACAGCAAGCGCTTAAATGTATGAGTTGGTTTTATCATTCTGGATAGAATGTTTGAACAAACATTTAAAAAGTCATTCAATTTCCCATCAATTACAGTATAAATTTATTACTCAAAAATTGTTCCAAATAAAGTATTGCGGGATAGAAATGTATTGATTTTCCCTTGTAACCACAAAAAAATAATTTTTAAATTCTTTCTCTTTTATTCAGAATTATATACGAATATATTATTTAAAATAATAAACCGTTGGAAAATTGGTTGAAATTTCTCCATGAAATTTTTGCCGCATTTTACCTAAGAAAATTTTAAAGACTTATGGAGTTAAATAAATCGGAAATTTTACGTTGCAAATGCGACTTTCGATTTTACCCTTTGTTAAGTAGGTACGACGAGAACGGGCTAACCACCCGTAACCCTCCCCATCGCCACGCACGCTTCCCTTATTAACCTTCCACCCCGGCCGCACTCACCACATTTCGAAGCAACAGTTCATCTAATTCACTGCCCAACCATGACGAACGATTGAAGCGCGTTAAGCAACGAACCCGACGCGGATCGGATCGTTTGTGCCGGTGGGGTCGGGTGGTGTCTATTGACTTTCACTCGTTGAAATATTTCGCTCCATATTCACCCCACTCCTCCACCCAGTGGCCCTTCCCTTTTCCGACACGCGAATTCCGGCACAACGGTGCATACACACGTCCCGTTGCCGATGCGATGCGAACGATCGTTGATCGTGAATCAGCGCGTTTGGGTGGAGCCAACAGTGCCAGGTTGCTTTCGCTCCTAAGTGATCCTGCTGCCTGTCAAGAACCCCGCGGGGGCCCGGGAGCAGGGAGGTGGTCCAGCTGGGTCGGCGTAAAAATTCATCCAAAATCCGTCCCGGCTTGCGGCTGCGGCAAAGCGCGCCGTATGACCTAATCCTGCTGCGGGCTGGCAAGCCGCATGACGCACCGAATCTAAGCGCCCGCGTTTCACATTTGACCCAAAAAAGCGCACACACACACATACACACAGATTGCAGATTTTCTGTTCTTCGCGCCACCTTCGTCTTCATCCGCTCGGGGCGGACAGACAGGCACGGGGCCACGCCAAAAATTCGCCCGTGTCCAATTGCACAATCCCGCAATTCTGTTGCGAGCGGAGTTTGCATACTGCGTGTTGGGAGCATAATTCCGCGACCGGGGGCCTTATTTTCGCACCGCATACCGCCCAACCACAAATTCCCGGTAAACATGGGGGAAGAAAAAGCGGACTTGGTTTTTTTTGTTGTTGCTCCTTTCGGAACGCAGCAAAAGACAGATGGCGAATGTTTATGCAACAACCTACGCGCTGTCCAAATTGTAGCCCCGGGCTAGACCGGTAGCGTTTGGGAAGTGGCGTAGCGATAGGAAAACGAATTTGAAACCGAAATCTCACTTTCAATCTCAGTTGATCCGTTTCTTTTTCTTTTTTTTGTTTTGTTGAACAACTTTTTCGAAAATGTTCATTTACTGCGAGGCAGTTTCATGCTCGTTTTAGAAGCAATTACTCTGCACCAAACAAGCAACGCGAAGAGGTCAAACCCGTTGCCCATCGGCAGAGGTAGGCAGAGCAAATTTTGCCGGCGCAAATATTGATCGATTTTGAAATTTGCATTTTTTTTTGTTCGCTGTCGGAATGAACTTGCATATGCATGAAGTGCGTCGAATCTTCCTCGCAAGGAGACGCTTCACAAAAAAGGCCACCCCTCCCCCGAACAGGGCGCAGTTCGGTTGCAAAGCTGCAAAGGCAAACATTGAAAGTGAAACTTCCACGCGAGAGGATTTTTTTTTTCATTTGTATCCTTTCCATTCATTCATTTTGTGCGCATTTTCAGACCGATTGTGTGCTGACATTTCTGGTGTTGACGGGGGAAGGTTATGAAAAAAAAATAAAATAAACCATGTCTTACCGATCGTGTCTTTTTTTTCTCGAACAAATCGCCTCTCACCGAAGGCATCATTTGTCACCGGGATTGGTATCCCTTTCGGAATTGGGATTGCCATTTTTTTTTTTCGTTTACCAAGTCGCACGTCGTCAAATGTCAAAATATCAACCACGGGCCTATCTTTCACTTCACTTTCGATTCGGGCGCGAGAACCGGGAAAACATAACATGATTCATAGAAATCAGCATCAGCATACTTTGTGCGAAAAGTAGGCCATGCACGACATCGCAACACTCTACATGAAGCAGCACGAGATCTTCTTCGTAAAACGACTTGCCGGAGGATTTTTTATGCGAAAAAAGCCGACAAATTGAATCGATGGCATTAGCATTCGGTTCAAATTGGCTGTGGAGCGAAATCCCTGTCGGGGAAAACACCCAAAATATCGTCATTTTACAGCGTTGGAATCGGAAAAAGGAAACAAACAACATTGTATCGCCGGCGTTGCACCCCGTGGGGCAAAGAAAAGTCATTTTTCACTCTTAAAAATTATGACCATATTATTAAAGTGATTAAAGCCGACAACCAAAGTACGACGACTGTATTAACCGGCAGCCGGATGCGATCGTGTTATTAGTAACAATAAAATACCGCTCAAAATGCTGTGCAAAAACTTTTACCGCCCTTGCGACTCTTTTAACAATATGAATTTGCATACCCTTTCTCCCTTGTCGTCACTGCCTCCAGCTCCTTCCCCTCGTTAAACCCTCAGAAGAAAGATCGCGATCGCGATCACAATCACTGGGCAGTTCCCGCTCCGCCCTTCCCGCTCCCGGCCAGCAACAACACGACGAAACAAGACAAGCCGGTCAAACTTCCCGCAGAACAAGGGAAAGATTGATCGCGCCGGCGCATTTCGGCGCAACAGACGGCGAACCCGTGTATAATTAATCGTGATTGATTTTTTCGCGAGTAACGTTCCCAGCGCCCATATTTTTATTGATTTTTGTGCCCCTCACCTTCTCCTCCCGCCTCCCTCTTCGCTCGCCGTGTGGTTCATTTTCATTTTTGCACACAATTTTATAATGTGCACCTTCCTGCTCGCGTTGTGATAAGCGGTCGCTACTTTCTCCTTTCATTTCGGCCTCCCAGAGATCGCGGCGCAGTGCCTTGCGAGCCGCTTGCGCTTCCCCACGCTTCCCATCGCCCGCCCGGGTCACCCACCCCCGGGTGAAGGGTGCGCGAATCAGTTTTCGCACTGAATGCAGTGAGCCACCAGTTTCGAGTGCAGCGTGTAATTTGATCGCTTACCTAACGGCCGATGGTAATTATCGATCGCAAAATAGAGCTCCCGCATTCGGAATAAAAAGGTTGTTTAAAAAGGTATTAAACGTTCGTCTAGCGGTGCAAAACAACACGTGCATTCGCTGTTATCTCCCCACGTACGTGCAGTTGGCTTACGGCACATGCACCACATCCTGAGCTGCTGCTGTTTCCCCCTGTTTGGCAACATGCATGCATCGGCCGTACATCGGCCCTGGTTCTTATCGGTCAAGGGTACGATGGTTGCACTGGAAGACGGCATGTGCGAGTAACCTGGCACCCGGTTACCTTTCCGTGCGGGAGGGGATTATTCATTCATCTTCTTGTTTGGATGAGTTCAGCATGGCGTCATCAGCTCGCTCTTACCAACATCGTTTGTGTTTCGCATGGCTCGTTCATTCATGAAAAAGTGTGACTTGAAATGGTGGTTTTAGCACGCGAAATTGTGGTTTTGGTATGAAGAACCAGTGAGATTCGTGCAATCATTTTTTTATAATTTATTTTAATAAAATCAATACATGAAAGTGTAGGTAAGGCATGCAACACACATGGTTATAAAAAGCTTGGAATCACGTTGAAAGAATTAAAAATATAAGGAGTTGTGTGTTACTTATTGAAATATATTCTGGAAAGAAATAAAATTTCTTCATATCAACATTCGTATCGGCAAGCTCGAATTAACGTCTTTTCAAAAATGTTGAGCAAAAACACGAAACATTTCAAAGCCACTTTCCGTACGAACATTTCAAACGTGCCTTCTCACTCTCATTCCTCCATCTAAAGTGACTTCAAATCACACCCTTCGGCGGGTGAGATGTAAAATCGCCTCGACCATATGCGCGGAATGACGCAGACACGCTAATATCTTTATCTCAGAATTGTAACCCAACACACATTCACCCGCTCGAGCGGCTCGAGCAATCCAAACTAATCTGGCCACCGCCGGGAACACGATGACTCACGCCTGCTTTTGCCCAACCCCCACCACCACCACCGGCATGGTGGCAAGCAGGAAAAAAAAAACGTGCACCACGGTTGACAATTGGCAAACACGCAGCTTCGTGGCCCGTGGCAGGAAGGCATTTCTCCAGCGCAGCGTGGCCATAATGATTCGCCCTTTTTCACGCCCGGCGCCCTACGAGAAAGGGCGCTGGTTGGTTGGTGCACCGATCGAACAATCGAAACCAGCCAGCCACCCCGCGACTAGGGCATAACGGTTCATTGGTGGTGCTGCCGTTCCTGCTATTAAACGCCGCCCGACATTCCGCGACCGCTTTGCCGCCGCCGCCGCCGGCACACGATGCATTCCACGCGGCTGGGACACGCCTCGGGATTAGCTGGCGATCGGTTCTCGTTCTTGGCAACCTGCACATTCCAACCAGCCAGCCGCAAAGGGTAAGAATGTGCGGAATTTAAGCACATGCAGCGTGCGTCCCAATATCAAGGGCTGGGTTTAGGAGCGGGTCGTTCGAACCCGTCCAGCCCGAGCGCAGCGTGAACCAGTTCCCGAGGAGCCCAGCAAGCCAAGGCAGGAAGCAGCGCGTCTGATTTGGGTTTTAGACGCTCAAAATATAGCTTCACCGCAGGATGCGAGGCTTGCGAGGCGAAGGAACCCCCGTCCTTGACACCGATCTGACCACACCGGTGGCAATGAACTTCCGCCCGATGAGTCACCCGGGACGTTCGCAAGCGTATGCTAAACAGGTGAGTAAGCACCCGAACTCCACACCTCCGACTTCTCCACACTTTCCACGCCCCATCCCGACCGTACATTAGCATCCATCGAAACTATCGAAAAAAAAAAAAACGATCGGACGGCATTTCGCGAACCCCAAACTGTTGTTGTCCCCGTTTTGGGGTATCTACGCCGCAAAGAAATACGCTCACTCGCCGGGCGGGCGTGTGCGAGAAAGTGTGTCAAAATACCTCCAAAACCGTCCCGAGAATGCGGACCCGAGAACCTAGCTCCCCGGTATGGAAGCCGCCGTGGCAGGTGTGGAACGAGGATGAGTTATTCCGGAGCGGTGGAAGCTACTACGCCGTAGCGACGCCACCGGCAGCTCGTTTGCGACCAATTGATGTCCAGCGAAAGGAGGACACACATCCGAGGGAGACGTACGGGATATCTCTGACTTCGCGCTGTATTACGCTGATTACCTTAGATAACAGTTTGAGAACCCCGTGAGCGGATGGTTATGAATGACGAAAAAAGTCCCTACATCGCAATACCCAACCCCCCCTCCCACAGCCCGGTGTCATTGGCCGCTGGTAGCGCTTACTCATGCCCGGCTTGAAATTCGCCTCCGGACGGGGGTGTGAAATGCGCGCGATCACGTCCAGCGGTGTGTCGCCTTAATTTATGCGCAACTGTGAGGCGAATAATACGCGCGAGATTCGCTCCCAACGCCCAACTGGCGTGGTCACCGTGACTGACAGATGATTCTGCTGGTGGTAAGCGGTTCGCGCGGTTTAAGATACCGCGTAGCACACCTTGCACACACCAGCCCGAGGCCCTTGCACTTGGCTGCAGTCACGAGCGGTGATTCGAAGAAAACGAACCGCCGTGCAGGACATGTCCATCATGCGGTTTTCATGATTTTTTGGCATCCCATCGGCACGCGGGATCATCGTCCCGGTGGTGGTGGTTTCGAAGCGAACGCAATTGACCACCGAGACCCGGGGGGAAGATGGTGGGGGAAGAACACCTTTTCGGCTGTTTGGAATGTGCGCCCGTCCAAGGAATGCGCGGTGCTGCTGCCCGTGTGTTGGTGTACAATTCGCGTGAACATTTTTATTTACCTTACCCACCTCACACACACGCGTGTACGACCACTCTCTGTGCCTCCTGCCCCACGAGCAGCCCACCGGCACGTTGGCGTACAGATTATCCCAAATGGTTTGCGGGAGTGTCCCGCTCGCACGGTGAAAAGTAAATGAAGGGAACCAAATCGCGTAGAGGACGCGCGAGGGTTGTGCGACTCTCTTGAGGGCACGTTGAAAAATTGCGAGGTGAACGTTCTGAGCCGCGGGTTCTTCACCCCCTCCGCACGATTCCACCATGCTATCGAGTTTAATGCTACGCCATTCTTACTCCATTCCAACGCTCTTAAACGGTTACGGTAGGTAATGTTTACGACTTTTGGGGGGACGAAAGTGGTAATCAATTTAAATAAAAGGAAGTTTTTATTCAAACGCTGGGCAGATTTTCTCGACGGGTTGTGAAATATTATCATTCTATGCAAAGGAAGGCAAACGCATGTGGGGAAGAATTTTAAGAACAAAAGTACTTAAAAGTCGATTAAAAGTTTTTTTTTCTTTTCAAAATCCTTAATAAATTTGTACAATTGAAATTGTAGTATTTTAGTGTAGTAAATAAAAAGAATTTAAGTGAAAGCTAAAAAAATTTTATATCAAAACTTTTGATTTTTTGTAGATCCTCCAGAGCAGATTTAAATTGTAATATTTCGAAAAAAAATTGGAGAACATTTAAAAAAATTTTATTTAAAACTCTTGAATTACAAAGATCCTCCAGAACTTTTGGTAAGCTTGCTCTACATATGAAAGACGTTCATCTCAGGCACGTAAACTGCGTACACTGTTGGAGCATAAAATCTAGCTTCCCCTGCCAACCCATCACTGTAACCTCACTTATCATGCGTGGCCAGCTATTAATCTCCCCCAGGTCCACGTTCCGGCGCGGCGTGATTTTTTTTTTGTTTCTCGACCCCTTTCCCGCGCGCTTTTGGACCTTTCTGGTCCACGCCGGTTTCGTAAGCCGGTTGATGCGATATTATCGATACGTGCACGGCGGTCGGCGGCCCTCGAAATAACGGCATCTCGCTTTTGTCAATTTGGACACCTTCCCATCCCTGCCCTGCCCGTTCACGTTCACGCACGTTCTTCGGGAGTGGCCGGACCGGTTACAGCCCGCGGAGTCGTCCCCGGGATCCGTTCGTTCTCTGTGTGTGTGTGTTTTTTTTTTTCGGAAACACGTTTAACTGGCCGGACCTGGCCAACGCCTCGCAACGACGAAGACGACGCCTTTCAGCTTCCCGAAAAAAAAAAAAAAAATCCATCCCCATCTCGCTCACGCACACCGGGCCCGTTTCTTGCGTTGCCCAAAACAAAAGGCAAACAACCTTAGCCAAGTGTGTGCGTGTGTGACGGTCGGGAGACGGGCAGCGGGAGACGGGGAATGAAAAAAAAAAACAAAAAAAAAAACATACACACAGTAAAACATACACGCATTTCAATCATGTGACGCTCCCCGGCCGCTCCCCGTGCCGCACACGAAACAGGTTGTAATCTCCTCCGGTTTTTCCTCCGCGCCACGCAACAGGACACGCAAAAGTCCACTTTCTCGTCCCGGTGGTCCCGTCTTCTCGCCCGTTCCCTCACCGCCCAGACCCCGGGTCGGGCATTCCTTTCGGGCTCGGTTAATGATAAGCTGTCAAGGAAGACAAAATCAAGCGTACACCAGCACTGCCACCTCCGGGAGCACCCGGTCGGCTGATTTCGCCGGCCGGTCTGGAATTGGAAGGCATTCTAGTGCCGCGGGCCCTAGGCTACTCTCGAAAAGTTATCTTGAAAAAATATATGAAACGATTTTGGAACACTCAGACCGCCTGTCCGACACGCATTTCCTCTACGGGAGTGGTTTGGATTACGTCTCCAATTTATGAGCGCGATCGCGTGAACGGAACTCGACAAAACAAAAAATGCATCTACAGGGATTGATTCTTGCAAAGTAAATTGTATACTTTGGGTAAACTGCAAAACAATGTTGCCACAAATCATCAACCTGTATCGCAGATAATGGGAGAGAATCTGGCATGAATGGGAGGCGCAATGTAGCGATACACTTAGATAAGCGTGAAAGCATTGGTAAATCTCGCCAAAGCCCATCAAAAAGGCCCGTCAGCGTCCATTCCAGTGGAACTATCGGTAAGGAACGGAAAGTAAAAAGTAAAAAAAAAAAAAACAACGAACGCTTGATACGCGATCACGTGCCTCGAATTTCCGGCTTGTTCTTAGCGGCCAACCTGCTGGAACATCTTCGGGATGAAGTGCGTGTGTGTTTGTGTTTGCGCTCGAAAGATGCAACATTCTACCCGTGCGAATGTTTTCCGCAAGGTTGCCCGCCATGATGTGGTGCCGCCCGGTACAATTTCCACGCTGGAAGGGAAGCAAACCGTTCTAGCCGCTGCACTTCGGTTGGATGGTCTGCGGCACCAGACCGTGACCATGTTGCTGGGCCCGTGCGGGCCTCTTATCAATGTGCACTCTTCGTGCA
Source organism: Anopheles farauti No. 4 (assembly GCA_000956215.1). Classification (NCBI taxonomy): domain Eukaryota; kingdom Metazoa; phylum Arthropoda; class Insecta; order Diptera; family Culicidae; genus Anopheles; species Anopheles farauti No. 4. The sequence continues at coordinate 23,172 of JXWZ01000849.1, forward strand.
CTTGCACAAACACTCGGAGCCCGCTCCGCAACACTGTAGCGTGTGCTTTGCCCGAAGAAGCGCCTAGGAATGCTGCAGTTCCGGCGGCCCTTGGCCCGAACTGAGGTGTGCGCAGCGACTAACCCTTTGCAAGGCGAGGTGAAATGGAACGCAACCGAAGCGTGAAGCGAGACTTCTGCGCTCGATCCGTTCTGCAAGATCTCTGCAGACGACCCGGACGAAGCGAAGCTGTGTTTGACATGCGGTTTAGAAGAAATTTGTTCAACAATTCTTGCTAAAGTCCGACAAAAAAAAACAAGTCCACACTGGTACAAGTGAAAGCGATATTTAATCGTTTTGATCGTGATCCTGCCAAAAAAAAACTACTTTCGTTGGGAGAGATCACCTGAAACCGCTCTTCTACCCGCGCTCATACGGATAAGGTAGTGTAATTTACGTTATCAGTCATGGGGAAAAACAGCCTTTCCGTTTGCACGCTTGAAACGACTTCTAAAACATAATAATAAGACGCTCTGTTAGTACAGCACTGTTTGGACGCGAACGCTAGCTTTACTGGTTGTGGCGTCACGATACTGATGAAGTTCTTCAGCAGAGCGTACCTCCAGAACTCTTCCATAACTCTGGAGGTATAGGAATGAAGTCAGGCTGACTTCATAATTAGCAGGTTTAATCAAATCGATACCGAAGATCTGTCATGAAATGAACATGTCTTTCGAAATGAATCGCCTAACTGACACGTTCCTTCTCCAGAACGTCCACGAATCGCTGGACTTCCCATCCGCTACGACAACTGCTCCACGTCCAGGTCAACTCTTCCAGCACGCGTCGACGGAATATTCTGCGAGTATTACGACACACGCCATCACGTCAAAAACCGACAACGTAATCAAACGCAACGGCCGCGTATTTGGGTCAGCGATCGTTAGCCAACGGCACCCGGTGTCCGGTGCCGGAACTGGTTGTTATGTGGAAGCATTGATTCGGTGATTTTGCATACCGCAACACGTCGCGAAAACGAGGCGAAGTGAACGAAAACACAGCCTCAGCAACGGCAAACCCTCACGTGTCTCCAAAGATCGCTTCGAACCGGATCAGGCCTGCGGTAAGGGTGTGCTAAAATTTTGGGTCAATGCTCCGCGTGCACCGCGATGCGATGCCGGCCCGTAATTGATCCCAAGGATCCGCTGCAGCAGCAGCAGCAGCAGCTAATTTGCCGATCCGATCACGAGCTCGTCTACGCAGTGATCGCATCGTACAGTAGCGCGGCCCAGTTCGGGCGCTAGCTATTAGCGGAGTGTTTCGAGCGAACGGGAGGAAGGGGGGAAGGAGGGGCGACTTAAGCTAAAATCACTTAAAGACTGACATCAAGCACACGCCTCTCGCGAGCCTTAGAGGCACGCCATAAATCAACATACGTTCCGTTTTTTTTCCTCTCTTCTTTTTTTTTCGTCACGCCTGATTTTCGCCGTACGATTCCGCCAAACTGGAAGAAAACGAAAACCCATCCACCAAACCGCACACACATGCTCGCAACCGCCAACCCTCCCGCTGCACAAGCCCAGTGTGGCAGTGTTTTACTGCGAAAGCTGAAGCCTTATAACGGCTGTAAAAAAAAAAAATAAAAAAAATCGCACGGCAGTGACAATGCGCAGAAGAAACTCCAAATGTACGAAGGAAACCCGTGCGTTATGCAATGCAATCTCTCTCCCTTTCGCTGTTTGTGGTTGCGCTGATTTATGGTGGCGGTATTACGTGGATATTCTTACAATTCTGTGTGCTATATTGTGACCGTAAAGAAGCGAAAAGAAAACGTGCCTCGCGCCGCGAGAGAGTTCACTTCGTCCAGAAATGCGCTTCAAGAACATTTCTTTTTCGGGTTCTACTATTTTTTTTTCTTCTTTTTTTTTGCATCTAGATACATGTTGCAAGTTCTCGGCGATCACGTCGCATGATATTCGGGCAGAGCTGTCGCGGAGCTGAGTTCCGTTACTGATCGTATCAACCGGAGTGACATACATCGCTTATGTCATCGGGATGTTTGATGTCTTTTTCATGTGTCACTAGCCGTTACGTCTAGAAAGACCACAGAATAAACGCTTCAAGTCGCATACTGCATCCGTAGAAGTTCCAAAACAACGCCTCAAAGTAAATCATTTCGAGTCACATGTTGGGCGAGTCTTCGTGGCCGCCGTTTGTAGGGCATCGCTGAAGAGTACGCCATTCTATTCGCGCCGTACCAGGAGCGATGTGTTGACAGCGGATTCAACTTACGAGATCAATCACACTAAGCACGGGCTTCATTTGAATCGTCGACCTACATGCTGCCAAATGGTCCTAACTCGACCGCAACCGTACGCCAACCCTCCCCCACGCAACTTGGGCGTTCTCCCGCGACCGGTCACACCTAATGGGAGAGCACTTCCTGCGGGGCGTGCGTGCAAATGAGTCCGGCACCTTCACCACCCGCCACCCAACCGCACGAAAGCTTTCATTCATCGATTCCGGACGCGAAGAAATTTGATTCGTCCGGCGCCGTACGCTTCAACACCATTGACGGTGCTCGCGCGCGGTGAACGACGCCCGGGCGACGGGCGTTAAAAGGAGATGTGCTACCACCAAGTGCGCCGTTCCGTTTTTTTTTATCCCTACCCATGCCTCTCAACCCCGATCGGGCCGATCAAACCTTACCGCGGGAAATTCGATTCCACCGGTAAAGCGATGAAACTGGATGAGGCGGAAAAACGGTTAGCCATTCTCATGGTCACTCACCGCGGACTAAACTGGAACGTTGGAGGAGCACGGCTCATGGGGTACTTAGTTTCGCGAGCTTTTTTTCGTTGAAGAGGAAAGCTAATTAACATGATTTTCATGGGCGTTGGTTCTGCTCTCCAGATGGGCCACAATGTTGTCGCTGTGCTAGATTTTAGGTAACTCCTATACTTCATTTTCGTTCCGTGCTCTAAATCATGCGGATGCGTTTTGATGCGGATTTTGAAGCACAACTAAGCAGGGAAGCTTAAAATATCACGTCACCCAACACTCAAATGCATTTTTGAAAAGAACGCTAGCATATAAAAATACCAGGAAATGCTCCGGAAATATTTCAAACCCATTTCCAACTCCTTCGGGACTTTCTCATATCTTCCGGAGATATCTTCCGTTTCCCTAACCCTCCTAATCGCCCACAAAGGGAACACCACATGTTCGCACGCAGCTTTCCAGCCGGCCAGGAGAAATGCAAATCTCGGAACTCGACACCACTCGGTCACTGATAAATCCCGTCTTAAAACTGCCCGTTAAGCGACCATTTCACCACGTGCTCATGGTGACATTTGTGACGAACCATCAGCACGCGAGAAGGAAATGTGACATTAATCTGGCCCAAACCCGGAGACCGGATGTGACTGGTTTCAAAACTAGGCAAAGAGAAACTGTTGAGCGGTAAAGGCAGCAGCAAAAGAGAGAGAGAGAAAAAAAACGGCCCCGTTTGATTGATGGTTCCGTTGCGCTTAGACGACCATCCAGTGTCGTTAGTGCAGCCGGTGAAGGATTGTGGCCGGGGGGGAAAAGAGGATGAAGCCAAAATTCCAAACACACAAATCGCGTTCGCAAATCTGCGCCGCGGTTCGCGAAACTGACTCGCAGACTTGCTGTCGGCAGCGTGCGGGCTTGCGTTTTGTGTTTGATGTTGTGCTTGAATCGGAGGGTTTTTTTTGTTGTTTTGCTTGTATATACTTTGTTCCATGTTGCCTGGCTGCCGCTTCTGAAGCAGCATACAATTATCCTCTCCGCCAGCAACAAAACAAAACAGCAACCAAAAAAAAAAAAGAACTCCAACCCCACAGTGGCGGAATTGGGAATTAACCTCGTTCCGTTGGATCGATGCTATTTTTGTCCGCTACTTTCGATCGCTTACCGCATCGGGCTTTGCTATTTCGGATCCACCCGCCCATCTGCTTTCGTGACGATCGTTGGCCGGCGTCACAATCGCAGAGAGGCACGGGTTTTTTTTTGCGTTCAATACACCGAGGCTGCTCGCTCCGGTTGCATTCCGATGAGCATGTTGGTGATGATGATGTGAAGGAGGAAAGCTTGGCTTTAATTGAATTTGGAAGCAAACCATCCTCCCACCCCCCCCTCCATCGTCAATTGGCTCCAAACGATCGTAAATCTAACCGCACTTCTTCAACGGTAAGCCCCGGCCCAGTCGTGCCGGTCCAACAACAATCGAGCTTAATTAAATCAACACGAACCAATCTTTGCAACCTGCAATCAAAAACCACCGAAACGGCAGTCGCGAGACCCGATCGGGGTGGCGCGATCGAGGGACGCTGCCTGCAAGATTACTACAATGTAGCTCCGAAATCGCCCCGAGGGTGGCTTTTGCGTGCAATCTCCCCGTCCCGCCGCTTGCATCGCACGATGTACCTAAAGGACCCGCAGACAGGATGACTACGGGGCCAACATTCATCGGTCACGATTCGCCATAGATCGACCTTCTATCCGTAACTCCCATCCGCGGAACGGTTCCGCTCAAATCCTAATGCGCCTCCCACCGCACCCTTTCACCGAAGAGCCTCCAGCTCGGGCTCGATGATGAATGGTGACGAAAGTGCGAGCCGGTGGTCCTACGACTGTGGTCCGGGCCCTATCTAAGGGTCGTTCCGATTGACTCCGATCAATCGATCGCGCGCTGGGGTAAAGATCGTGCCTTTCTCCTGCCTCTGGGGCCGAAAGCAAAATGTTGCAAACCGCACGCTTCCGCTCACACCTTCACCGGTTGTTTGTGGTGCGAAAAGCGAAAGAAATCGCGGCTCGCTCGAAAAAAAGCGCTGGGTTAACCCTTGAGGATACAACATTGAGGAAACCAAAATATTGACATTTTTTTTATAATTAAAAAAAATCATTCGAAATGTTTTTTTCGGAAATAAATACTATTACAATTAAAGTCGCAAAATGAAAATTCAACAAATTACCATTCATTATTCACAAAACCAAGCCTTTTCCTATTAAAGGTACAATAAGCGACTGCTCGTCCAGTGGGTGGAAAATTCACAATCTCTTCCTCGGTCTGCTTTAGCACCACCTAGGGCCACCTAACTGCAGCCCACCAGCCTGCAAACGTGCCAACTGCACATCGACCCGATCCCTCGAGCTCACGAGCACTCGCTTGAACAAGTGCAATAAAACCTACCGGCAAGTGTAGCGTACGTTGCAAACTTCCACCACCTCCATGATTGAATCCCTTTCCCCCGTTTCTTCCGCTCCCTGCTCCTTTTGCAAACAAACAAACAACCAAAACCGAAATCCAGGATCCGGGTGAACCAGTCCCCAGTGTCAACTTTCACCGAAATCCTGCAACGCGTCCGTTCGACGCACGCTGTGAGCCGATCAGAAGTCGATCGCAGCCGCTCGTTTGATCTGCGAAAGTGATCGAATTTGTCAGCCCCAGAAAAGGGAGCAGGAGGGGCGGTGGGGGGGTTGAACGGAAGAGAGACAGCAACGCCCAAAACGAGAGCACCGACCGACTGACGGACCGGCGTGGAAATGGCAGATAATGACCGGGCGCGGGCTCGGCGAGTCGTTGCGTTGCGTCGTAATTTATACCGCACCGTCACACTTGCGGAACGAGTACCGA
>JXWZ01000850.1:0-35135 GCA_000956215.1 Anopheles farauti No. 4
TTTTCCCCAAGCGAGGAGTGAATAACCAGCTATGGTGGTAAAATCAGTCTAGTAAGCTGGTTATGACTGGTGTCACTGCTCCATCGCGCGCGATTTTGTTGCCGAGAGAATCGTAAGGGGTGTCACAGCTCACGCGATTCGCGAACAATTTTTTCTGTCAAACGGCACTTGAAAATAAACAAAACATGCACATCATAACTTTTTGTTTGAACAAAACATTCATTATTATCACTTTCATATGGCATCCCATGCCATTTTTTACATTAGAACGTTCTTACACATTGTTTATCACTTGTATTTTCGATAAATTTAACAATGGTAGCGTTTCTACAAACGAGTTCAATTTGACAGGAAGAATCGCTCGGCGACGATCAGATCGAAATAAACTTTTTTGATTTCGTCGTACGACAAAACCGCTCGGCGATATTTGCTGTGAAATTCCATATAAAATTTGACATCACACGCGCGACGAAGCACTGAACCCAGCCTGAACGGCAGGCATGACCTCAGTCGTTACGCCAAAGGGAAGAAAAAGAAACGGCCTCATGGTGGATGGTGAAATAGACTGGTTTATATCCTTTATTTGACTGTCAAACGCATCCGATGGAATCTGTCAGTTTGGTTCAATGGGCTACATGCTAAAATTTATATAGCGAATGGAAACGAAGCGATCACGAATAAAGTCTGGATTAAAGAAGACCGTGCAAATTTGACTGTGTTAAGAAATCTCCTTGGCGTGTAGTGTAATTTCTCACGAAATAGTACAATTGTAGCGAAACAGTGACTGGAGTGCTAATTCTCCTGTTCCAGCAGCAGTGCAGTGCGTGTCTCGTAAAAGTAGTAAAATTCGCCTGGTAATTTCCAGGAAAATTAGCTAACAAGAAACGTACCAAGTACCAAAATGTCGGTGATTGGAATTGATTTCGGAAACGAATCCTGCTATGTTGCAGTGGCCAAATCCGGTGGCATCGAAACTATCGCAAATGACTACAGTTTGCGAGCCACTCCGTAAGTATAGGAAAAAGGGCTTGAGGGTATCAGACCGTGTGCGATATTACCTGACTGTTCTAGTATGTGTGCGTGTGCGTATGGAAAACGTGGATATAGAGTTTGCACGCGAAATCTTCACGAAAGCGAGTGTGACTTATGAGAATGATTAAAATTGTGATGGTAACTTCCAATAAGGATCAAGAATCATTTTTTAAATTATAGTAGCTGAAGGTTAGCCATTTCGTTTTCTCTGATTGGATCGTAGTTTGACAGCTGCTCCCTTGCGCTCGTTACCAAGCGGTCGAGCAAAACATAACCTTAAAACGTTCGAGAATGTTCTAGTACTTTATCGATTTGTACTTTCTGGAGTATTCCGGCAATGAGGAAAACTAACTGCTCAGCTGATAGAAGCTAGAGCATGTTATAGAAAAAACATTTTGTACGATTTTGTTGAATCATGGACATATTTTTGAATAATGCTTATGCAACTTAAATACGCCGGTTTCACTTGTATGTTGAAAACATGTTAATTGAAATTCAATTGTGAAGTGTGCATGAAATATAGCTAAGTTCTGCAAATTACGATCATAAAAAGCTTGCTGTGTATGTTTCTCTGACAGGCAAAGCTTTCCATTACTAGAAATGATAAAAAATAAATCCGAAACAGCATTTCCAAATATCCATAAGTTTGTATAGATCAGTAAAATGTGTGTATCATAGTCTTTGAAATGCAATATTTTCGTTAAAGGGCGTCATTTGGATGTTCGCTATCTTGTTATGCGAAACACGTGTTAACTTTCCAGCTGGTCGTTAGGAGATGGACTTATTTTGCGATCAAATCAAAGTCTGTTCAGGAATCCCTTAAAAGGCTACATCACCTGCGTACTGTTGAAGGCCATCCAACAAACCAGTTATTAATCATTCACTGGCATAACAGTGAACACCCTCGTCTTTGCAATATGCATCAGATGTGGAAAATTTGCGTGCTTCTCAATCAAATTCTTTTTTTTTAGTACCGGAAACCAATTCACATTAAAATTAATATGTTGATGCAGTGGCTAATTTCGTTAAAGAGATTCGATTTGAATTCACAAGATTATGCTTCAAACATTTGGTACTATCTGAACAGATGTTCTTAAAACATTGGATAACAGTACCGATGTTCATTGCTGTACAATAACCATTAATAACACAAAATAACCATTAATAACCATTAATAACACCAGTGTTCTGTAACACAAAATATTCAAATGATGCATCACTCCCTGCTCCTGGTTTACAGGTGGTCCACAACGTTCGATACTGCATCGAATGTTTACACTATATAAGTAAAAAAAAAAAATCACATACGCTAATCGGACCAAAATCGACCGCCTCAGCTCCTCCGACGAACAGGGCCTTGATCTTCCCTGGTCAGATTCTCTCCAAATGTGTCAAGAAACCGTATGGTCATCATCAATGTAAGAGGCACGAGAAAAGTAAAAAAAAAGAAAAGAACGAACATTTATTATGTGGTGACTGTCGCACTTCGAAAGCGGAGGAGGTGTACTGCAAGGTAGCGTGTTATTTTGGTGTGCGATTACTCACAAATCTCATATTTATAAGCACATAGGAATCGCGCACACTGCGTTAGGAACCGTTGCTAAGTTTTCAAGTATACGTACCGTTTTTGGAACGAACACGGCGCAGCAGGCCGTGTTGTTATTTTATTTGGCGAAGCATTCTTGGAGCACAAACACGGCTAATGATGTGTCGGGCTTGGGATATTTTATTGGGACGGAGTCTACATGTTTGTCTGCTCCAGCTAAAGTAAATGTGACTATAGATTATCTTTTTGACTTTGTTTTAATGGTTTTGTAATATTAGATATATTATAAAGATCACTTCTAGCTATCAACTGGATTAAAGCAATGCTGATGTGATGAGCAATGTCAATGATCTTAATCAGACGAGTGAAATGCGTGAGACGCTTCTTGCACTCGTGGCTGGTTTACATCTCAACCACCTCTCAACCAAACCAGTGAAGCCGAAACATTGCAGATTGATTTATATTTCACTTTACATTGCAATCTATTGTTCGACGCTGCTCGTAGCGGTCATAGCTACAAACGATTGAATCTAGTATTCGATACGATTGTCGATTGATGTTGAAGTGTGTAGCAAAAGGTTTCATTTTTTTTGGGTGGCAAAACAATGCTATACACACCCATACAATTTTGGGTGTGTTCGATGTAACTGGTTCTACATGAAACATCCTTCCTTTTGATTATCATGATTAAATGTTGTACTGGTGTATCGGTTTTTGATATTACACATCTTTGTTCGTGTGCATTGTATTGATCTTTACTTTCTCACCTTGTATTCAATCTATTTTTAGATCATTCGTGGCGTTTGCTGGACGCAATCGAGTTCTCGGTGTTGCTGCTAAAAATCAACAAGTTACAAACATGAACAATACGATCGGTAACTTCAAGCGATTGCTTGGGCGAAAATTCAACGATCCGTACGTACAGGATGAGTTGCGTACGGCAGCGTATCAAGCGGAAGCCTTACCGGACGGCGGTATTGGTATACGGGTTAACTACTTGGATGAAGAGCACGTGTTTACACCGGAGCAGATTGTGGCGATGCTTTTTACCAAGCTGAAGGAGGATGCATTTAAAGAGCTAAAAACGCAAATCAATGACTGTGTTATCACGGTGCCGTCGTACTTTACGAACGCGGAACGTCAAGCTCTGCTCGATGCGTCCAACATTTCAGGCTTGAATGTGCTACGACTCATGAATGAAACGACAGCCACGGCTTTGAGCTACGGATTTTACAAGCAGGATCTGCCGGCGACCGAGGAAAAGCCACGCATCGTAATATTCGTCGATTGTGGTCACGCGTCGTTGCAGGTCTCAGCATGTGCGTTCCACAAAGGAGCCCTCAAGATGCTGGCCAGCTGTTCGGATTCCGTTGGTGGACGCGACTTTGACTTGGTGTTGGCAACACATTTTAACAAAGAGTTCCAGACCAAGTACAAGATCGATGCTTCTTCTAAAAAGAGGTACGTAGAAGGTCCACTCGCCACCTGAAATATGAGTTACGAGTTGAACATTTTGTTTTATTTTTTCCAGAGCTTTTCTGCGTTTGCTGACGGAGGTAGAGAAGTTGAAGAAAAATATGTCTGCCAACAGCACGAAGCTACCACTGAACATTGAATGCTTCATGAACGAGATAGATGTTCATTCGTCGTTGCAGCGCTCGGAAATGGAGGAACTGGCAAGTCAGTTGTTCAAGCGTATTGAAGGTACGATGCGCAAGCTGCTGGTCGATTCCAAGCTTGCGCCGGAAGATATTCACTCCGTCGAGATAGTCGGTGGAAGCAGCCGCATTCCAGCTATCAAGCAACTGATTGAACAAATCTTCGGGAAGCCTGCAAGTACTACGCTCAATCAGGACGAGGCAGTTTCGCGCGGTGCGGCTCTGCAGTGTGCTATACTTTCGCCGGCCGTACGCGTACGCGAGTTTAGCTGCACGGATGTGCAAGCCTATCCGGTGTTGCTCTCCTGGACGGACGTCGATGGTCCGCATGAGCTGAAAGTGTTCGAACAGTACCACGCGGCCCCATTCTGTCGGCTGCTGACCGTGCAACGCAAGGAGCCAATGACGATAAATGTGCACTACGAGCCGAACAGCGTGCCCTACCCGGACCCGTTTATTGGCACGTACCAACTGAAGGGCATTAAGCCCGATGCAAACGGCGAACCGCAAGAGGTGAAGGTGAAGGTTCGCATCAACAACAATGGCATCATTTTGGTTTCCAGCGCTACGATGTACGAGCGTAAGGAAAGTGAAGAGCCCGTTTCCCCCACTCCAGCTACGAACGGCGATCAGAAGGGTGGCGAAGGAACCCAAAACGCCGCATCACCCCAAGGTGATGATGCAGGCAAAGCAGGGGAACCGATGGACATTCAGGAGGTAGGTGAAATTTAACACGTATTCAAGTTGGGTAAGAAATAGGCAGTTTTATTATGTATCGTTTTTGAAAAGATCATAACAACCTTTTCCTTTAAACTGCTCTTCCCAGTAGCCTTGACATTGATTGAGTTTTTTTTTCTCGGTTTAGTGCAAAGTTGAGCTAAATGCCTACTCAGATGATATCATCACATTTGTATGCCCATTTGCACTCTGTTATTGTACCTACATTTATGTCGATTGTTCTTTTCTTACTTCACTTTTTTATATTTTCTAAATCACGTGTGTGTGTGTGTTAGTGTGTGTTTCTGTAATGAAATGGACGGTCGAACAAAGATTGAACTTTTTTATGTCGATGCGATTGTGACTGATTGCAAACTCCTCCATATAATGGTGTCGATTTCGGCCATTAGTAAGCTCCTTAGGTTTTGTGCAGTTTTCGTTTGTTGCCTTCTTAATATGTAGACACTGAAAAAAAAAAGATTCTTCTGATGAAATTTATTTACTCTCATTCTGTCTGTCTTTCTCTTCTTCTCTTTGCCTCTGTTTGGTCATGGTATGCTTTGATCCTGGCAATTTACCGTGTTCTTGTAGGGTAGCGATGATGAGCATCCTAAAAAGGACTCGAAACCCAACGAAAGTAGTGGAGAGGGTTGGACGCAACGTGTCACCAGATGGTTCACATCGGTATGTGCTCCCTTGATATGTTTTGTTGTATTGTTGTCAAAAAGAGTTTTAAAAAAAATTTACATTTCATGCCAGAAACACACACATACCAACATTGCATTCCAGGCCCGGAAAGATCTGAGCGCCCAAGCCATACTGCATACCGCTTTACGAAATTTAAATGTTCCAAATAATTTATTATTTGTTCGGTTTTGGAAGCTAGCATCAGTCGAACATTTATATTCACTAGCTAAAGTGCAGTAGAGAGTCATCTCAAGATTTGTCTTAATCTGATTTGTTGTAAATTAGTTCCAAATATAGCTTAATGTTGTGCTAAAAGCTTTCACTTTCGTGTCTTATTCTTTTTTAGCTGCACTCTTATATACTGTAAAATAAAATTAGCACTTTGCTTTTAAGAATATAAGGGACTAATAATAATGACACGTAATGATGTTGTTTTTTTTTCATTTTATTTACAGGATAAAAAGAAGAAGGTTACGACGAAGCAAATCGAACTTACTATTGATCCCAAAACCCATGGTTTTGTGTACGCAGATCTCTCCAAGTACTATGAGGAGGAGGTAGGCCTGTTTTGTACCACGTTTACTAGCTATGTGCGACTAATGCGTTCCATTTTTCTTCGAATTGTTTAGATGAAAATGATTGCCAACGATCGCCAAGAGAAGGAGCGTATCGACGCTCGTAACGCTCTGGAGGAGCAAGTGTACGAAGTGCGCGAAAAGATTCAGGAAGACGGCGCACTCCATGCTTACATCGATCCGCAGGATGCATCTGCCATCTGCACTGAACTGGAAGATACTGAAAACTGGTTGTATGAGGAGGGCGAATCCTGCGAAAAGAGTGTTTATAAGGAGCGATTAGAAAAAATGCGCGCCAAGATCGACCCGGTGCGTATCCGCTGCGAAGAATACGGCGGTCACGAGCAGGCTTTTATCGAATTGGGACATGCGATCCAGCAGACGCTGAAAGCGGTAGAGCAGTATCGTGCGAAAGAACCAAAGTACGAGCATCTGACGGAAACCGAAATGATCAACATTACCGAAGCTGCACAAAAGGCCCAAAAGTGGTATGAGGAGGCACGGTCGAAGTTGGTCGGTGTACGCAAAACTCAAGATCCACCGGTGAAGCTAGTGGACATTCGTCACGAAACGCAAACGCTCACGACGTGCACGAACTCGGTGCTGAACAGACCGAAACCGAAGCCTCCGACCCCGCCAGCGGATCAAGCACAGCAAAACGGTTCGTCCGCTTCTTCGGGCAACAGTGCTGGCGGTGATTCGCAGCAACAACAAGCGTCCGGTGGTGATCAACGAGATGCGAACGCCCCAAAGCAGACGACAGAGGATTCGATGGACGTGGAGTAAGCTTCTCCTTTAATTAATAGCGTACTCACAAAACCCTTAACAATTACGCAGATCATAATAGCACATCCAATACGCTAGCATTAATAGATTCTTTAAATCGGTTGGTTAGTAAGGATTTGTCTCCTTTTGTTGCTTCCTTTTTTTGTGTTTGTAATTGCGAGGTGCAGTATTTGCCGAATCTTTTAAGTTTTGCAAACAGAAGAGTGCATCGGTGCAGTGGTTTAATTTATTACGCGACGAGAGATAATGAGGACAAGAGTATCATTCAATCACGTTCTATCCGCGAGACATTGCACCGTGAAGCAGTAGTAGGAGATAGGTTTATACTTTTTTTTCTCGAGAAGAACGATTTTGTGCATTGGTAGAAAGAAGACCACGAGAGCTACAGCGCATAACTTATGTAGTAAATAGTTTGCTTCTGTTAAATTAACTTCACGCTGCTGTTTGTATGTTCCGTTTGTCCCATTCGAATCCGAGCAAAATAGTGTTTACGTTAAGGGTGCGTACGATTAGTATTTAAGGGTTTCGAGAACTGGATGCCAGATGATAAAATCGATTGATTCTAATGCGCCGGCATTTTTAGTTTACTTCACCTTCACCCCTACGCCTTAATTTGCAGAAATACACGCCGATAACGTTGCTTCACTGGGGAAAAATACGTTTGGCATATATCTGTAATGTGTCCACCGAAATCCACCGCTTTTAAGTACCATTTTATTTACGCAAGGTACTAACTTGTTTCATCTTTAGGCATCTTTACCCCAATGGGTAGTAGAATGCGTAATCGAGTGGCAAAAAAAATTGTAACTAGGCGACCAACAAGTGTGACGGCTTTCTGGTAGACTTTGGCAATGCGGAGCTGTGGCTGTAGGATTGACCGAACATGACACAGATAATTGTGTGTGTACATCCCGGTAGTGTAGAGAAAAGGCGCAGCCGGTTAGCACTTCAAGATGAATGTAGCTTTTAATACTTCCTTTATAGTTTTCTTTCCAACCGATATTTACTAGTAACTGCTTTGCACTGCAAAGTGGATAGCGATGAAAAGAAGATGCTGAACAGATGCGAACATTATTTGATCTAGTGTTGTACAGTCTGGAAGCTTTTTTATTGTCTCATACTATATCATTTTTCAACCATTTAATTTTGGCTCCTATATGCGATTGTCTCGACCGTGCGAGATGCTGCCAAAGCAAAACAGTGTCTACATACACGTTCGACGCGTAGCATCATGCGTTTTTGTCGCTTGCAAATCATGCAAATAAAATTCAAGAGTGCGCCTTCATAACGAACGACTAGCTAGATGTTCTTAATCATTGCATTTGAAAGCGCATCATTATGAAGGAAGAGGATGTATAGGACAGAACAAATGGGGAAAATGTTAAGAATGTTACGAAGTTTGTGGGGTGATTTCTTCCTTTGTTCTAGCCGTTAACCCACTATTGAGGATTATGCCAGCTGCTCAGCTGCACATTGAAGAGACATAGGGGTTAATTTAACTAATCACAAATGGATACGAAAAATAATAAATTCGGAAGTATGTACTAAACAGTCTTCATGCATTTTACATTTCATCAGAACGTCTGTGGGCTATGTCAAATTCTCAAAAAACTGTACGATTGGTGACGTTGCATGTACATAAAAACAGAATTTCGCGAGATGCATATGGATTTTTATATCTGTAATTGTCTATCTGCAGCATATATAATGTTTAGTATGTGTGTAGAATACGTTGTATGAAGTGTATGTAATGAATAGACTATCGTGTATGCTTCATTTGAACGGTTGCTTGGTTTAAATTTAACGGTTAATAGCCGGTGTACCAATTTTTTTCTAGAAACTACGGGCACAAAATTACAGTGTACCGCCGGTTATTCAAGCAGCATTTACCTTGATGTTTGATTATCCGGGCAGCTCGAAAGTGACAGTTTGTACTGACTATCAGTTTTTTTCCTCCGAAAAAAAATTCCTTCAAGGTGATTTTTGTTTTTTTCAAACATAAATTGGTTTTATTTAGTTTTATGTCTGTGAATCAAAATCAACAAGCAACGGCTGTTATACAGATTGAAAGCAGTCAAAATATTTCGGACCGTTAACAGGCGGTTCAAAATAAGTATTCGAATGAGTGATTACCGTGCACGATTATCTCTCTGTAACTGTGGAAGCTCGGTAATCTGCTCGAAATTGATATTTGATTTTGACAATTGTCAACTACCAACTGTTGTATTGTGTTGCGCTGTTGTCGATGCAAAAGAATCGTAATTTTTATGCTGGGTTAAAGTAATACAAACTAAGTGCAAAATGCAGAAAGATTTCTACAAGACTTGTTGCCGTTTGTGTCTTCATGATGGCTCAGTTCAACAGTTGGTGGATATTTGTTCCGTCAGAGAATTGAGATCAAAACTGCTTCATGTGTTCGATATACGGGTAAGTTGGTTGTTCTTGCTGTGCTGTATCGACCATTTCGGAAAATATCATGTCTTGACCGGTTTCAGATATCTTCGAGTGATGCATGCAGTATTAAGATATGTTGGACTTGCTTGCACGATACACTCGCATTCCAAAAGCAACAGGATCTGTATGAGGAGGACAAGCGCAATGTGCTTTTAAATGAACAAAAGCTTAACAACGAACAGGCTTCTTCAGCGCATTTGGCGCCAAACATTGCACACATTAACACGGAAGCTGAGGTGACCGGGAATGGGGATCCTTCAGAATGCACGGTACCAATAAGGTTGGATGAAACTTCCAGGGAGGAAGCCCTGTTGACTCCGTCGACCAATTCAGAAACAAGTGTTCAAGAAAATTCCATAGATACCAGACATCACAATATTCAACCGATTGCGACGTATGATAACGAAGGCGTGGATTCCAACGTTGCCATGCTGCCTCAAATTTCAGGAACGAGTGCTCAAAAGAATTCCATAGATACTGGAAATCACGTTTTGCCAACGGTTGCCACGAACGATGATGATGGCGTAGATTCCAACGTTGCAATACAGCCTCAAATTTCCACTGACGGTCGACATGATTATACAACCGCATCAGTGTCAACTGCAACTGCACCGACAGTGGTACCGTCAAGCAATAGCGGTACAAATATGACGATTATACATGCAGGACAGTCATCTGGTGTGCCGGAAAATGCTCAGACATCAAATGAGAGAATCTCTCATAACCCAACCAACGAACCTACGAAGATACCAAACAAGAAAACAACGTTTGTAAAATTACTACCAAAGCCATTAGGTTTCCAATCAAATTATATAGCATCCAATGTGGGCGCTGGACCTAATGCCACAGGCAGTCAGGATAAAACCGTTTCTGCTGGCTCCGCTAAGCAAGTACCGTACGTAATAGCGAAGGTGGTAAATTCACAATGCTTGAACAAAAACCCTACCGTTGAGGAGAACACTTCACCAGGCGGTAATGCAAATAACTCCAACAGAAGAGTTTCAGTTAATACTTCCTTTGTACAAGCTACGCCTTACATGACAGTATTGCCCAGAACGGAGCAGCCCACCCAGAGTGCCATTTCGCGGATGTGTGTAAATCAAAACGTGCTTACAGTACCTAACGCTACACCATTAATTTATCCGGCACCACAATACGGCAATCGTAGTAGCGTCAATGCTATTCGAAACAACTCGGAAACAACATCGGAATCGACGACCTCCGTTGTTAATGCGACTTCTGTACCGACAGCGGGAACAGGTTTGCAATTGGCGATAGGATCGGCAGGATCCTCGCTCAATTCAACTCTAGCAAATGGACCCAATCAACCCGAAACATCACGCCCATTCGTGTTACGAAACCTGTCCGTTGTATCTGCTCCCAGTACTACTACTACCACTACAAATTTCATACCAGCATTGGCAACGATGAACAATACAAACACTGTTTTGTACCAAACCTCGACTAGTGTCACCCATTCCACGCAAACGGAGAACAGCTGCACATCCATCGAAAGCAGTCAACTACCATCGATGCCTATTACTACTAGCGTTCACGGAAATTCAGCCTTATTGGATAGAGCACTGGCACGAATCGGTGGCGAAAGTTCATCAAATCCCGTGGTTCCGATGAAAAAGCGTCGACATAGTACGTTCATTCGAGTATCTGCTAACTTGTTTGATGAGCCACGAGAGAAGGCACAATTCGCGATGCTGAATAAAAACATGCTGCTTCGAAACACTCAATATCAACCATCGCCACTGCCAAAAATGCAAATAACTATACCTGCTGGGTTTAACACATTACAACCGATCACCGCTATATTGCGGCCGGTGAAACCATCAAACATTGGAATTCATTATCCCATTCAAAACGACATCGACAACAATTTGCGCCCATCGTGTAACCCGAATGTTTCATTTCATAATACTTTTGTTTCGAGTACACATAACATTACAACTACACCCATACCCAACAGCGCGTTGGAGCAGAACCTTTCTGTTACGGTTCCGAATGGCCAGTATTTACCAGTAAATAATAATAATAACAACTTTAATCCCCTTGATAATTCGTCAATCGGGACTGGTGATGCCGGTAACTCGAATGGTAACGTTGGCAACAAAGGCATTCGTCCTTGCTTTAAGTGTAACCTGTGTAATATGTTTTACTTGGTCGAAAAAAATTTACGACTTCATCTGCAACGTGTGCACAACATGCTGTGGACCGAGGAAAATTGTTCGATAGTTTACGATGAAACCATTCTTAAAAAGTTATATCTGCGCTGCCGCCGCAAATCTGTTGCCGATCCGGAAGCTATGCGTGGGAACTTTACACATCAGGATAACGAACCGCAGTGACTAAGCAGAGAACAGTAGGCAACGGTACGCACTACATGACACAGCCTTTTGAGAATGTGTAGAAACATAAAAATAGTTGGAACATATAAAGCTTACGTAATATAAGCTACAAACGCATCCAAATATTTCCATTTCGTATAAATGACTTCATCCTCGAATTGAGGTGTCAGATCATACCAATTAAAAATAATAATTGCGTTAATATCAATGAATCCTTTTTCATTAGGTTTTTTTCGATTTTGTATTCTCTTATACCACTTTCGTTATGAGTAAGTATGTTTTATATTCAACAGCCTTTTAAAGACACAGCACTAATAAAGGTTTGAGATCCAATTAAAAGAAAGCGTTAGGATCGCAGTTAATAATGTGTTATTATCCGGAAGGAAGTGTATGAAATTGTCGAATATATATTGTATATAAACTATATCAAATCAATAAACTTGTTGGATTTATAAGTGCCTTCGTTCTTATAGTCTTTTTTATGTGCATCATGTGTGTGGGTGCATCGAACCGAAAAGTGAAGAACGGGGCCATCTTGCGGTGACTTTGAAGTGAGCTTTTTGAGGCTAGTATGCTTATGTGATTTGGGGTTTGTAGGGCAGGATGTACCATAAAGCAGAAACGCACGTTGAACCGTTCTTGCCGACCGGCGGTCTGACCTGCGAACCTTGTCCTGCAAAATAACACACAAGTTCGAGGGAGGCCGCGTTTTCGTACGCGGGCACAATGTAGCATGCAAAAATCTTTCTTCGCCACATGAGTATTTGAATTACTGTGCTTTTTTTTTTGTTGCTCTTGATGTAGTGCTAACATTTAAGTTACCTTAGCCGGCTATGTTCAATGCTCTTTTAAATTAGGATATTTTTCCATTGAACTGGTATCTTGAATTTAATACGTGTTTATTGTTTTACCTTTAATATGATATTAGTTGACATATGCTTTAAATTCATATCTTACTACAAAGACCGTAAACTCGTTATTAAATTTCGGCGCTGCCAACACAGGGTATATAGTGGAGGCAAAACACGATTTCCAACGGTATATAGTGAAGTAAATTTAGATTTTTCACTTGTCACTGACAACGAACTAAATACATAAAAATCATATAAAATTGTGTATAATTTATACGAATTTTTTTAGCAAAGCCCGAAGTCGACCTTTAATTGCAACGAATGAGTGTTTTAAAGGCTACGATATTGGGTCTATTAGAGTAGCCTCTTAAGCGCACATCGCTACATGCGCTGGAGAGGGGAGCAATATTATCGAAGAACGTGGTGGGGACTTGGTTTAGTCCGACCGAGGTAGGCTTAGTCCGCTGTCTACAGTGTTCGTGGATTTTTACGCAAGCTACGGTAGCGTGCGGTACGCATGCGTCGTCTACTTTTACTAGTTTGTGGTGCAAAAGTTGAATTTTCGTTGGTATTGTGAACTGCCGTACGACAGTTAATCATGCGTGTGGCACCTGCGATATAGTTTTGTGAAATATAGTGTATGTATTACCGCAACGTGTAATATAAGTTTGCTTTTGTGTGATAATTTCTTCCACATACGTTTAATCCATTTGTCATGTGTTTATTGCCATCTCTCGACTTAAGTAGTTGTCAAATTCTGTTTAACCAAACGCTATCGATCGTTAGGATAGGAGTGCTGACAACATTGAGTGACGATAAAACGTTTTGTTATGGTTCCAACGCCGGTGGCGCAGTATGCCATGATTTGCACCTCGATGTATCAATTGAGTCCGTTGATCAATTTCTATAAATGAGCCTTAAGAAAGTCTTCACAAACGTAGTCTGTAATTGAAGTTATGGAATGTGCGAAAAGCCAACCGGTCTTGTAAAGTGTTTCAAACGGATTGGCTTTATGTTTTAGTAAGTGTGTAACGGTGTGGCGTGTTGCTAAAAAAAAAGTGCATTTCAAGGAAAATTAAAACAAAACCAAATGAGTTTTAGTGTTATTCATGAAACCCGTTTTTCGGTTCCATATAGTGCAGGATGTTTTAACCTTTTCAGAGTGCAGCTGTATAGGAGCGGAAAAGTGTGGCTACGCATGGAATGATTTTACTTCCCGTCTCGTTTTCGACCGCACAGTGAATAGTGCATCCGGTGAAAGGATCTGTTTGTTCGGCAGTGCAAAAGTATAGCGCGTGAAAGAAAACCAACCCCCTGATTGGCATAGTGTTTGGCCCGTCCAGGAACAGGGGAGAGAATACCAAATCGATTGCATCATACCGTAAGTTTTTCTTATTAAAAATAATCGCTGCCTCATTTCTGCAGTCGTTATGTACACACGGTTACTTGGGAAAGACATTTTTGCCAGTGCCATTGGTATCATGAACGATGATTTTTCATTTTTATTTTCAGACTTAAAGTGAATTGAGTGTTCAATTCAACAACTTTACGAATAAACTTAAACTCAATGCACTCTTTATAGTTGATTGAATAATATACATGTTTTAAGTAAATGTGTACACATATAACGCATCGTTTCACGTTTGAATCGTTGTATAATCAGCATGGTCTGTGGAAAATAATTGCACAGGAACCGATCGGGCCTGTTACCTCAAAACCGATGCAATTCGTATGCACCTGTTTTGGAGCGTTCCGTTCTGCCCCATTGATCGGTTTATGGTTTGTACGAAATTATAGCCTCGACCAGTTATCACGGTATCAGCGATTGGATCAAGGCGAGACGACATCACGGTATAATTTCCGCCCTTTGATACGTTGTGAAACGCTTGCACCCTCCTGTCCGCGTTGAATCATTATTCGAATCAGCCCAATTGGCCCGAATGCAAAAGGTTACAATATTCACGCCCGAATGCAGTGGCCATTCACTTTCGGAAACTGAACCAGTTTTTTTTCTATATGGAGCTAAGTGTTGGTAATGAGCAAGAGTATCTGGGTGGTTTCGTGAACTCCGGTATCCTGGGGACAGCCTATGCTACCGTTTGGTTTAAACAGGATTTTGGCTGCATCCAACGATACGGTTTTCATAATACGTTCCATAGTCCGTAGTCGTTCAGCTCGATCCAACACGAAACAAAGTCGAATAAGTTTATTTTCGTAGCGAACTGAGCGCCATGTCAACGTAATACGAAAAGGTTGCATAAAACCTGATGTTGTGAGTCATAAGCGAGATTTTTACCGTTGGACGTTGGCAAAAATTTGAACGAAGAAATGGAATGACATGAAAAAAAAACTATCATTAATAAATCCAGTATTGGTTTGGGCGTAGCAAATGTATGGCAACAGGCACCTTTATGCTGAAGATCATTATTCGGTTCATTAAAAGGTTCGTGCCTTCCGAACGAAATCAAATCTTTCACTATACAACAGCTTTTGTTTTTGTGTGATTTAGTTTTACCATCATGTTCCGCACACTTTCACACATGGCGCTATGGAAAGAGAACTCAGTTAGCAGTCACAAATCTTTAAATAGGTCATGTGAACTGGTGTAACTGGTGTCAACATTTGGTGAGATGGATGAGTCAAACGATAAATCCAAAACACCGCTTCTCAGCTTCTTACATGTGACATGTGTATGTGTGCCAAACTATAGGACCACTTCTAAAAGTGGACATTGCGTAGGAAAATCATCGGAATGGTTCAATTTTTTTATACGATACAACTTCCCCCTCGATACACTTTGATATCGCACGCTCTCCGCGTGGTTATTTTCTTTTCGCTTTAAAGTGAAAGCATCAAAGCTAAAATTTGAATATGCAGAAAAGATATTAGGTGGTGCTTTTATTTTTACTTTTTTACTCGCCCGGACAAGATCACAGTGGTCTGCGGGAAGGTAAAACATTTCTGATAAGTTGTATATGTAATATGAGGAAGGTGTATGCAAATGTCCGATACGGGTGAGCGAGTTACGAAATGCTTCGATTGCGATTTTAACGTTGCAGAAGACTTAAAAACACTTTTTACGAAAAAATCTCATCACTTTTGATTTGAAGATAATTTAATTGAAAATTATGGTACTGTTTGCATTACTAAATTGCTATTATCGCATTCCGATGAGTCCACATTACATAATTAGCAGTCGAATGATTTGTTTGCGAGATTAGAACAAATCATATGAAAATGGAAAAACATGAATTATGTTTTTTTCTCTAATCTCCTAAGCTTTGCATACATTAATTACCAAACTAAACGTGACCATACGTTTTCGAGATCATCACTGTTCTTTAATGCGCCTAATGGTTTCTAGTGTTACGGTCAAGGTTGCTTTCGAAACAAAATGATGCCGTTCGAGAAAGGGCTAGACGTTGCCTACTACGTACTACGTTTAGTTAACGTGTCGGCAATGTTTAGTTGACCATTCATAATTGGAAATTAAATGCCATATTCATTAGGCGATATCCCTAGACTCGTTACTAGTTTGTGTTGCTCACGGAGTAGGAAAAAAAAAATCAATCGAGAACATATGGTACATTTCGGCATGGCTCTTAAAATTGTGCAAATGATATATTCACGGTCAATTCCTAATGAACTGGGCCATAATGATTAAGATGGGTACACTACAGGTGGGAAATTAAAGTTAAACTGCAATGAAATGTGATTCTACATTATTTTAAAAATAACATTGATTTCAGGTATATCCTGAAGGGTTTTAATATTGAAAAAATCTACCGATACTGATACTTACGTTTTCTTTTCGTACAGGGTGCAAGATTGCGTGCATAACGAAGACTTTGTTGATCGGCCACTAACGAGGCTGGCAAGGATTTATCGATGCGATGAAGTGGGGCAGCCTAAGAATAGCGACATTGTTGTCGTTATTGATCATCACCAGCCTCTGGAAGCTTGGCGAGGTAAGCGATTCATTTAATTATATTTTACCTAAACAAACCTTTCTATTTTATCTACAAAATTAAGAAATGCATATAATATTCAACACGGTTTAACATTTTTAGTGCAAAATTCAACATCCAAATGGTTTAATCTCTGCGAAAAGTGTAGCGCGGAAGATAGAGAGAGAGAGAGAGAGTGAGAGCGAGAGAGACGTAATATTTTTGCCTTTCTTTTCGCATGCTCGTTAGCGAATGAGAAACAGGGACGAAGCCTCCTTGGATGATAAAATTTGTCAGTTTAAAAATCGACTGCAACACGGTACTGGAAGAATATAATCTGATACAAATTCGATTTGTCCTTTCCATTCTATCAACAAAACGCCGTGTTGATTTTTAAACTTTCATTCATGCATGAAAACGCATACGCAACGCTCTCAATCATTCGTGCTGCTCGTTTCTCGTTGACTTGATCACGGGTCCATGTCCCAGCCTATTGATTCAGTTAATAATCAAGATCCTTTCGCGGAGTGAATCAAATTTTAAGGTCGTAGTTGGAACAGGATGGAAATATGGAGCATTTGGGCGCTTTTGTTAGCTCATTAAACCGTGGTCCGCTGTCGTGCGTGATCGACGAAAGTAAAAGTATATCTAACCGCCGGTTAACGTGTAACGTTAAGCTTGATGCAGTTATAACGGAATCGGTGCCAACCGTGTACCCTCTGGGGTCCGAAGGACAGGCGGCATGAGTAGCTGGACGTGATGCAAGCTCGCTTAAGTAAGCGTATTTGTGTCCCGGTGGTATATGAATTTTAAACGCTGGCAGCACTGCCAGCGCCGATAGGATGCCAGGTCGCATTTTTGGAAAACTTTTCTTTTGACACCAAACTTCGTAAGCTCGCTTTCCAATATTGTTAATAACGAATTGAAGTCGGTAAATGGATAGGTAATGAATTTGAAAACTAAAATCAAAGTACGCGCAAAGCCGAGAAACTAAAGCAAACGCTAAACCGGGCGGGCTTTCACGGTGTCGGTGAAACAAATCATCAACCCTCCCGCAGTGAATGAGCTTATATAAATTACACGAAACTGTAGACCACCTGTAATGGGCGATTTGTGCGGCGCCATTCATGCGGAAAAATCTCCGAAAAATGGTCACACAGTAATGGAATGACTTTCTCGCGAGTTTCCATCGAATCTGGCAACGCTCTAGGCGCTGCGTCCGAATTAAGCTCTGCTAATGCGACATTTTTACGGAACAAGTGAGTAGCAAAGTTTCCGGCGCGGCAGGAACGGAGGACGCTCCCCGGCATTTATGTCTCCCCTATTGTCGCTTTTGTTGTTGTTGTCCCGCTCATTCAAATCTCCCGGTCCATTTAGGATTCGGTGCGCGGTATTTCTTGATGGTATCGTGCGCAAACTTTTGCAAAGTGGCAACTTGGTAAAATTGGATTATCCGCCGACCAGAGTCCGGTGGCAGACCTTCGTATAAATTACTCCATCAATCTGCACGGAGGTTTTTTTTTGGTTTCTTCTTCACCGGGCCGAATACACACTCACGTTGCCACCGAATTACTCGGGTTATTTGTTCCTTGTTTGCATCACAGCCGTCGATAATCGAATTATTATACTTAGCCTCCACGAGAAAAAAAAAACTAATCGAGCACAAGGAGCATTGTTCGATTAAGCAAAGTAATGCACACAACAAAAAAAGGGAGAAGAAAATGTAGCAAAATGTAATCAAACCGAGCCGTTTGTTAGTTTGTTTTCCGAAGCTCATACGAGCATCGCTAAGTATAAATTCAACACGTAGCATACGCTACAGAAAGCAATTAATGTGAAGTGTGAAACTATGTTTTTGCACATCGGTGTTTGGTTTTGCGTGTAAATTCGTTGTTAAGCCTATTTCCGATGGAAATTACAGGAAGCCCCTCATGCCGCTGTGCGATAGAGGGAGAGAGAATAAAAGGGAGAAAGGGGGGGTGGGGGGAAGGTGAGGGGCGTGCGCAAGATTGATGCCTGTGGTCCATCAATCTTCCCGAGTCAGTCATCTTCAGCCAGCAAAATGAATCGTTTGTATGCGTTTGCAGGATGATAAGAAACAAATGTATGTGAGAAAAAAAATCCCCCAATATTACGAGGTATTGAAGCGTTTAAATTTGAGGTATCTAAATAATAACGGGTGCTTTTGAGTAATTCCGACACTCCGTGATTGAGCGGTGTAGCGCATTTTTCTGTTAAGGCATTTCCAGGACGTTCTTAAGGTAAAGTTTTACCATTTACACCGCTTAAATAGGGCTTTAGGGAGCGTGGCATCCGGCTGCTTCTTACTGCCCGTGTGGTTTGCGTTTGATGTACTGTGACACGGATGTAGTCGGACGGAACCGCAACCGCCGATTAAAAGACTCGGTGTCTTTTAGGATAAAACCACGGGATACACAATGTTGCTAAGAAAGTATGGACGTCATTGCAAGGCGCACTTGGGGAATAATGTTTTCGCGCAGTTGCTTTGTTCGATGTATGCGAATCGCTTGCGTTTCCATTTTATGTAAGACGTTGGGCTGAATTTGTAGTGAACCCTACACCGGTAGAGATTTAGCGATGAAAACTCGCCGATATAGAGCGCCGTGTATGCGTATGTGTGCGAGCGCTCACATCCTTTCGGAATGTGGCACGTAATCGAGTGCAATGGGAAGTGTTTTCCTTACCGCAGTGCCACCCGGTGCTAGGAAAACAGATACGGTCACTTACGCCGGGGCGAAAGTAAAAGCGCCGCGCCGTGTGGTGTTTGGTGAGGGGAAAAACGGGGCAAAGACATGTGTTATGAAAAAGGGAAAGAAAGTACCAGCGCAAGGCGGTGGAGCGTTGCGCAACATCACTACCGGGCGTATTGCCAGACGGTATTGCGTGCGATCCTTAGCGGAGAGATGCATAATTGGTGCAATAAGGCTTGCGGGTCTGCGGGAGTGTTGTAGTGTAGAGCGTGTTTTCAATATGCATGCACTATGTTGAACAAAAAATTACCATCTATGACAGGCATTCAACTCTATGCGTGAAACAAGAGGGTTGTTGGTTGTAATCGATGGAGCTGATACAGCTTTTTTTGTTGTTGTTTTTGTGATGTTCATTCCAATTGATCCATGGGTAAATCTTCTTATTTTATGACATGAGATCGTGGCTATAGCTATTTTTTGGCGAAAGACGGTCCATTGGTAAACTATACGTCTAGCTTTGTGGTTTTCATTATCCAAGGATTATTGGAACAGATTTTCTTCGCACGACTGGACCGATAGCTCAAACCACAATCCAATGCACTAATCCGCTACGGTGGTGTAAAAAAAGTCTAACAAATCCGCAGGTACGATTTCAATCGTTTCGTGAAACGAACGGAGGAGAAGGGGATGGATTTTCCACAAAATTTTCAACAAACCAATTTTGTGTATTAATAAATCTGTTGACGAACACATGAATGAACTAGAATAATTACATTTGCTGCTACTACGTATGCAAAGTTCTCTAAAAAGGGATTTAAGAAAAGGCGAACGAACATGCAAAAATTTGTTTGTTGATTTTGATTGATTTGCCTACATTTTTGTGAAAAAACAAACAACCATAGAAATGCCTAAGTTTTGATGAATCATAAAAATATTAGAAATTTAAGAATTATCCTACTTAAGAATTAAAAAAAAAATAAAAAACGCTTGCCTTCTCATTAGGTTGACTACAAAACATTATCTTGTGACAAAAGCGAAAAGAATGTCTTTCTTCACCAATCGATCAACTTTATCTGGTGCGAGTAAATAATAGACCGCTGGCTGGCCTGACGGCTTGTTAGGAAAAGCACACTTTGGGCATACCGCGAATTACACGATAATCAGTCATTTTGTGAGGTGGAAGAAAAAAACCCATTAATTTCCTGTGAATTACTACAGCCCGCGGGTGAGTGTGGTGCTATTAGCAAGATTTTAGAAATCAAGCCCAATTGTATTGATTCTCCTAACAATGCATTCACCCATGCAAATCGCACTGCTTACCAAGCTGATGCTAATGATGGCGATGTAAATTATGCCACCCAGTACAGTATAATCACGGATCACGATGTCACCGAGCGTGGCTGTGCCATGGCTAATGATTGAACGAATTTAAACAATCAAATTAAGCGAGGTGTGTTTTTGCAGCGTCTTATTGCGGAGACACGTTAATAGCGTAAGGTGGCATGCTTTCAAGCAAATGCACAACCCACTGCCGGTTTCTTCTTCTGTTCTTCTGTTTAATTTAATTGGATTTGGATGGTTAAAAAAGATTGCTAGAAAAAATTGAGCCTAGAATTGTGCGTCTGTGTGTGTGTGTGTGTTTGTGTGTGAAACGTAAATCGTGAAGGTTTATTTGTAGGCAAATCTCTTTGGAAACCTCTCTGGAGGCGGAACGAGGAAGCGAGTGTTTTTCAAACGCAGCTGTCTGTATGTTCGGTTCATGTGAGACTAAATGGCATCGGTGTTTGTTGTGCATTGACACAAACGCACTCCATCTCACCTTAGCCATTGGGGTTATCGGGCGGTGCAGCAGCCTTGTCTATTATACCGGCGGTGACGGTGGCTCAAAACAAGGGGAAGAGAATTTTGCTTGGAAATGGGAACATCGGGCAATTAACTTCCCAAAGATAAATTACCTTTTGCTTTGACAATACGGTTGTAGGTAGGAAAATATTATGCCCTTTGTTTGCGCATGATGAATGTATATGTTTCGCAGATAATAGATATGCTGTGGATTGAGCACACAATATAGACCTAATTTTGAGATGTCAATCCCAATTCCTCATTAAGATTTTTTTGTTTTCATATGTTGAAAGATAATCGATTCGCAAGACATTTTCTAATTTAAAATCACTTGTTCAGGTTTGCGATGATTGACGACTGGTTAGGATAGTTTTGAGGTAGTCTGAGGTGTTTCGCCAGATGTGACTTGGGCTTAAGTGTAGCAGTTTGATTGGGATTTTCTTAAAAAAAACCACACATCCAGGACTTGTCGAATTTTTAATCGGCACAAATTATGCTGAGTTTTAGGTTAGACTTTGAAAAAAAAAAAATTTATACTGCGGTCAACTTTGTCCCTTGATTTTTATTTTCCTTCGAACGCTTCACTTCCAAATTGTAAACACGGGCGAATGTAATATTGCCGTAAAGTAAAGTCATATTTTCACAATAATTAGCAGTACGTTACTAAAGCCGACGGAATTAATAACAGTCTCGTAACAGGATGCTCATTATTTCGCTCTGATAAATTGCAAGCTACGGTAGAAGCGATAATTGATTGCATATCAAAGGAAACAACCAAACAGCGTCTCCCGTTTGCTTAGGGCTGTTTGTCGCTAAAGGTGCAGGATGGCGTGAAGATCGTGGAGACGTTGGCGTTGGGGCAGGGCAGAGTTGGTTGGTAAGTGTTTGGTAAGGAAATTTGACTAAGGAAGTTGCAAAAAGCGGTGCGATGATGCTGTGTTTAAGAATTTTATTGATTGTTTCCCGACCGCCCGATGATTAAGTGGATTATAATGTTCACTGTGTGCTTTGTGCTGTTGGCGCGATATCACGGATTTGAAATAAATCAATACGCTGTTGTAGGGATCAGTTGAAGCTATTATTAATTGCCCAACCCAGCAGCGACAGCGGTGTTGTATGTTTTATTTCATTGCTTCATTTTTGCATGAGTTATCTTAACGGAAACCACAGAAACAGCGATGTATCAACACTACACTAATCCTCATTAGCTGCATTTTAAGGAGAGCAATTATGAGAGATATGTGTCAAAATTTATCGAGATGGTGTAAAACAACATTGCTCAAGTCTAAAAAAATTTGGGATAATTCTTAAATTTAACATCCATGCAGGTGGGAGTTGTCCTATATTCATTCAAGTGAATATTTAAGAACGCGTTTTGACTAGAAGGTTTGGAATTATTTATCAAAACCATAAGTTTTTTTATCGCAAAGAAAAGCTCTTTAAATATTATAGTACATATTATATCGGTGCTACGTGAGCGGTGCATTTCATCTTCGACTTCCTGTCCGAACAGCCAATCTTCCAGTTGGTGGGCATCTTGCAATACCGACGCATACGAAATCCGAGATCTTACCGTGGTTCCATTGCTGGGAACAGAGAGAAACGCATACATTCGCAAACGAAAGTGAAAGGATAGGATCTGTGTGTCGGGTGTCTGTTTGGGGCTTGTGGGTCACTTCAACGGCTATAAGCAGACTTTAGCGGTAGGTACCTGCTGCCAGCAGCCAACCTCTCGCGGTGAGCGGAGATCGTTAATCAAAGTATCGCATGGTGCGATCAAGTGGGTAATGCAATAGAGCCTAAACCATTCGACGCAAGTGAAATTCGATCGAATTTCGTTATGCTGTACAACCGAAACCATTCAGTAGCAATCTACAAAGTGTTTGAAGCGTGAGCCCTACCTGTTGCCGAATATTTCATCCGTTCTATTGTAGTTGAATGGTGCTCGAATCGAGAGTCTGGCTTATGAAGCATGCGATAATATCGCCCAAACTAGCTCAAGTGGCATGGCAGTACATTTCAATTTGGCTACAAGCTCACTGCGAGAAGCGTGTAGGTGAATATGTTGACAGTTGTCTGCCGGTACATTAATAATGGACCTAGTAATGCTTTCCCACACGAAAGGTGAAACGAACCGCAAAAGCACTATTCTAGTCTGTTTAGATAGTGTATGCCACATATAATGTCTTGCTAGTTGTTTAACTATTATAATGTTGCCTGAAAAAAAACAACGGTGCGACGTGCATCACACTGAAGAGTTGTTCATAACATCTGGCTTGATAAATGGTTGCGGTGAACCGGCGCAAGGCAGATCCCGGCCTTTTCTGAAGATAATATGTAAGAGTTTTTTAAAAGTGAAAGGAGCACATGTCGTACCGCATCCCGGCAGAATAACTGGTTCAACCTTGAGCGGTTACTTTCAAGCATCTTGTTTCCTGCAACGCCGTCCTAAGCAATGCCGTCTTAGCGAACAATGTATGCATCCTTTATGTTCGGTGCATGCACCGAACGCTTACTGATCTAGATGATCTTCACGTTCTCGTTGCTTCACACTCATTTATCAGCGTTCGCAATGTCAGCGACAAAAAGTGGTTGAGTAGTAAAATGCCAAGGACATTTCCTCAACCGGTTAGAACCCGGCAGATCCGGAACGGGTTACGGTTACGGTCCCTCGACGTAGTTCCTGAACTGGTAGTTTTGGTAAAAATACCTTTTGAAACAACGAACTGGCTACCGAAAATAAGATCAATGCTAATCTTGCGTAACGCTATTGACATTTGAAAACGGGAATAAAAAAAAAAGAAATGTCATCGTCAGGAAAAACCGGTTTGCTGTGGACTTAACCTTATGATCAGTGTTTTTAACCCTGTTTTATTATTTTTTGGAACTGGAAAGTATTAAGTTCTAAATTGAAAATGAATGTGTATACCTAAAAGCACCTGCATAGGCTACAAAAAAATCACTTAATATTAAGATGGTGCAATATGTGGTCGGGCGATGAAATGTCAGCAAGATTCATCCACACTTCAGTTTGACATTCTACTTTGCCCATTTGCCCAAAGGCACCAGTCGACCATCGAATTATAGTTTCGATCCAAATGTCATGAGAAATATTCGCATATTTTCTGCATCTTCCATTTTCTCATATGTATCGTATACCTCCACGCATATTATCACACTGGAAGCGTAATAATGTATGGGAGAGTTTAGTGTAATTGTGCTAAACGGTTTGCTCTTTAAGCACGAGAACGATGGTAAAACATTGTTTGAACCTTATGCGCACGTAAAATCAATTTTGGTGCAGTGATTTCTTACACTCACACTCACACGCGGCCAAAACCAAAATGGGATGAAAGCTGCTCCTCATGTGCCAGACACAGCGCACCGCCGGGTGAGGACGCGTAATGAGGATTTATTTGGTAATTTATAATACGAGATAATCCGCTTTTCGACGCAGTGCTAATTGTGCCGGCGGAGGAAAACGGAAGCAACAGAAAGCAACGCGTAACATTTACTCTCGATTGTTTTGTTATATTAGCGACGGTGGAGAGACGAATGGAATGCTTTTTTATTTATTCTATTTTGGCCCCAAAATTAGGAGTGAGGCAAGAACGGGCAGCAAAACAACGAAAAGAAATGGATAAAAATAATAAAAAAAAGACACATCACCACATTGCACCATTAGTACATCAAGATGTGGGCCACATTTCGTTATCGCTTGTTTGCGAGTGACGCTCGAGCAGACCGGCTTGGCGGTGCTGGCGTTGCGCCGCCAAAGCGTTTCGACGGGAAAAAGTGCGAAAATTAATGGACGGAAATAAAACTAAATAAAACTGGACCGAGCGCCCGGCCGCCCTTCGCGTAGACACTCGCGTAACAATCACAGCGTCCTTCGCTGGCCCCAGTGCAACTTTAGAAGGAAGCAACCAACATACATCCCATTCCAGTTGTGCCCTCAATTAATGCAGCTGGTTGGTCAATACGTCGGCCAGCGAGCCATTCGGATACTGGTACGACTTTTCCGACAGAGTTTTTTTTTCTTCTCCTGTTGCTGCTGCTGTTGTTGCTCCCTTTCTTCGTCCTTCTGCGCTCTTTAAGCCTTATTTTACCGCAGTGCCGCCTGGGCTTATGTAACCGAGCTGAACTGATAAACTGGTTTATGTTGGATGGATACCGCTAAATGGTCGTATATCAGGGCGGGGTGTGTGTGCACTGTTGTGTGTGGAAGTGCGAGGGGGGAGGGGGAGGGTGATGGCAGTGGTGATGGTTGTATAAGGCGTGTGTGAACAGGAGGTGGGGGTGGTAAAAAAATCAAACTGAGCGTTAGTCTTGGAGCGAAAGAAAAAAAAAAGGTCAACAAAACGAGCTGAAACCGGAGCACAATTGCCGGGTGCCGGCAAGGGCCAGGAGCGTTCGGGATGCTGTGAACGGTCTACGAAACGTCCTTCAACCTTCCACCACGCGGTAGCCTGATACAACACAGGCCGAATGGAGCAAATAGACTTGAGGGGGGGGGAGGAAAAAGAAAAACAAACGATCCACACAGAATGTCCGGTCGGCGCAAAACGTACTTGCATCAAAACTGGGTACAAATTGGGCACGTAAAAAACCGATTTTGTTACTAAAGTTTAAACAAAACCAGATACGTTAAAGCATGGCGACAAATCATATTTGTTCCATTATTATTGTTTGTATCGTAACATTCTTACTGTGTTTTTCACAATAACATACCAGTTGCAGAAGATATAGTTGAAGCAACACCGCATACATGTTGCTTGGGTTGGGGTTTGCTGCACCGCGCAGGGTCTGGGTCTGGTGCGTCCGTTTCCAGCCGAATATGCCAGAAGGGGCGATCTCGGGGAGAATGTCAGTAATAATAAACTTGATCCGGCTTAGCGAACGCGTGGCCGCAACGCGTTTCGGTTCTGCTTTGGTATGTGTGTGTGTGTGTGTATATATGTATATATATATATGACAGTGCTGCTATTGCAGTTATGATACTCCGACGGGAGTTTTGGATGCATGCTCCATGACGTTTTTCTTGTCGCATTGTTTGCTGTGCTGCTGTGGTTTGAGTTCCGGTTGGCTGATTTTTCAAAGCCTACTACTAGAACCCTAGCCAAGCTCCAGTTTCTCCACATAAAGATGGCTCTTACGCATTCGCACGAGAGGTATGTGAGTGTGTGTTCGTGTTTGCGTGTCATCAAAGGGAAAAAAAACTAGATACAACATGTAGCGCTCGTAGTGTCACCGTTGTTCTGATGTTCCTTTTTTTGTTTTGCATCTGCATGTCGTTTATAATCGAGCAGTGCAATCAGTCACATTTTGCTTGCTTTTTTGTCCGGTTTCACCGCCATAACCATGGCCAGTTGGTACGTAGTACGGAGTGGAAACAGGTTTCGCCAGCCCAGTGCTGTGCGTACTGCGGTGTTGCACTGGAGTTGCTTATTACTTCAGTACTTTCATTTTCATCTGGTGCGACAGTTGCTATGGCAATTCGCGGGTTGGGGTTAGCTGTACGTATGGGTGCATTAAGTACGTTGATCAGAGTGCTCTTTTCGAGTGCCGGTGTCGTGAACCAAATTCACGTTACTGCGCCAGGGTTTAGTGTGGCTTTTTGGAACACTGCCAGCAAAGAACGGGTAACGTTTCAACATAGTAGCTTACCAGGTTACACCATACACCAAAACAGTGTTTTCTGTTGTGGCAAGTAACGTAATCAAAGTAAGAAAATGTTTCAATGCATCAGAAATCTAAAAAAAAAACAAAAAATGCTGAAACAAAAACAAAAAAAAACAAATTTTTCATCTGAACGTGCCGTGACCGTAATCGATGGCAGCATGACGTGATGGCACAAAGCATCCGCAATAAATCAAGGAGTAACGTTATCCATTTGTTGGGACGAGAGGTATGGAAAGCTCTAAACAGCAATCAACATTTCGGGCACGATTGGGTTGCACTCACCAATAATCCGTTTGTTTGCGTGTGGAGTGCAGCGATAGCGGACTTCTCTTTTACCTTTTTAACATACAAACCCCGATTTGCGGGAACAATCCAAATAAATTAATTCGAGGATATCGGGAGAGGAAGCGAATGGCTGAATAGACTTAGTCTTAGCTTTTATCTATCTTAAAAGCTTAACTATTCATGTATTCAGCGAGGGCCGCCGTGTTGGCTGTATTTTTAGAGGTACCTGCTGTTACCTTCTCCGGAGAGATACTTTCCTGGCTGTGTGAGTCAGGCGAGCCGATGGCGCCTCACGGTGCGCATATTCACACGCAAGCTGCTGAAACAGCGGAACCTGACCGCGTTGTCCAAACAATTCGTTTTTGCGTTGTTTGTTTCCCTCCATTCAGTTCCTGCGCTGTGACGATTGATGGCCATGAAAAGCTGCCGGAGACTTTCTTCTTTTATGCAATGCCCGAAAAAAACCTCCCCGAACTAACCAGCAAACTAATCGACTCTGACGATGTAATAACAAACCGGTGTGTCGAAATGTTTCTCCGCTTTTCGCAGAGATTTTTGGGAAAAGGGGCAGCGAAAATTTCGGGCAGTGAAAAGCGGAGTTTCTTTTCTTATCGCTGCTCTGCTTTAACAGTGTTTTTCTTTCCCTTACGCAACGCATACTCTGCAGGGAAGCGCGATCAATCAAACGGTTGCGCGGCTTTTGATGGCACACGAGATCGTATGGGACGAGGGTAGAAAGGGTTCAATTTTATAATTATTTTTCGGGGTACCTTTTTCTGCATCAAGCGATTAAAAGTTCGTAAGCTCCGGTTCTGTCAATACGGTTACACTATTTCTAAAACAGTATTCAATGGTATTTTTCACTGAACAAACTAAATGTCGTTTAACATACGATATGTACTATGAAGGAGGTTGTGAAAAATATTATGCAAAAATTTCTATGTAAAATGAAAACACTAGACCGGCACCGGATCGGTAAATCCCCGCAGCGCGTGAGGAAATCCATTACTGATCGCGTTGCAACGCTGAGGTTCTCCTGCATTCGATGCGGCTGGGGCATGTTATTATTGGTAAAGTATAGGCCTTTCGTATGCGTGGCCTTTCCGTTAGAGGCTGTTGATGAGGAGATACTGGCTAACGGTTACGCGGTATTAATAGGGTGAAACTGTGACGAGAGGGAAAATCGAGAATTAATGGTTACTGCCATGCCTAAGACATTGCTTCCGCGCCACGTGAGCATCGTCACCTGTTTTTACTATCGTTTTTCCCCCTCCCTGAATCAGGCTCGGGTAGCGGCACTACAGTTAACTAGCGGGCCCAGCTAGTGCCGTAAAGTTTCGCGAAACCTGTACCAAAATAGATTCAAAACAGTGGTTATCCGAGGTGATGGATAATTCGTAGCAATGATTTGGGATCTACTTTAGGTGTCGAAACCGCATGAGACATAAAGCACAATTAAACAGTTGATGAATGTATGGCTCATGCTTAAAATTTGTTTCTTACAATTTCCAGAAGCCTCACTTCCGATGGCTGGTTATACAATTTAAGGTTGTTGTTTTTTTTCTTCGTTTTGTTATTCATAAGTGTACATTGTCTGCGAGAAAGTGTTGTGGCAGAGAGCGTAAAATAGAGTATTCCTTGCGCAATGTTTTCCACGTTTCCATTATAGGTGAAGATCTCTCGAACCGATGCCATCAAGTGCTCGTATAGTTAATTATATCGTTGTGGTACGAGTAAATCTGTTTTTGAGATGTAAATCTTCCCAATGATTGATCCCTTCTCCCGTTTTATTTACACGCGTTGGTTATTAATCGAATGATTGATGAAGGTTAGCTGGCAGTGTGGTCATTAAGTGAAATATGTTTGAAGTATATGATTTTGATTTAAAATTTGATCAACGAAATGTTTTAAACTGTTAGTGATGCATTAAAATATCCAATGTTTATGATGCAATAAAGTTAGCATGATAAAATATGTTGAACAAAGCACGAAAAAGCGAAATCGTTCCATGCACTAGAGTGTTAACGAAAACTTTAAACAGACGAAACTATTCCTTTCCGGTGATCCTTTCCGGTAAAAACGCTCTCCCGAATGCACCGTAAATTGTGCCTAGGTTTATTTTAAATCTGCCAAACTTGTTGCTCAACATCGTTATACGATGTGGCTAACGTTTTATTCTTGAATTGAATAAAAACATGTATGATAAATCTCATGCTATTCACTGCATTTGAAGGGATTAACCTGCTTTAAATACCGAACTATTTGAAATAATGGTGCAATATTTTATTTAGATGCTTCAATATAATCTAAATCCTAGTACTGTAGTTCTTCAGTTCATCATAACATCAATATTTAGGTTACATACCGATGGCGCGTTCAATCGTCATAAAAAGTAATCAGCAACCAGTAAGGCATTGCAGACCAATGCGTGTGGAAGATCTGACGATATTTAATATTCCTGCGTCTTCGTTTACTCATATCCTTTCACTAGTCGCTCGTTTTGGACGCATACGAAAGGTCAGTACAAGTGTACGAAAGCATTGTTGTTGCTTCGCCGTAGTCATTATTTCAAATGTGAGCATTGCATTTTGATCCCTTTCAGCTGGTGGTGCATTACTCGTTGAACTCGATTTCCACATGAAAGCACGTTTTTATCCCTGACCGTAGAACGCAGCGATATGTAACGCCGGCCGCTGGAGCTTCTTCCAATCAGAAGCGGTTTCCTTGAAAGCTAACCGAGCAATCAACCCAAACATCGTTGCAATTACGGCTGTTCGGTAGGAGGCGAGGAGATTATGCTTTCCAATTAGCATTTTCATAACCGGGACCATCGACCATCAAGGGAGATGGGATGACCGAAGAGCATTACCAATGCTGGTGCTAAAATCCGTTCACTTTGTAGGACACTTGAAGAAAGATGAGCACCAGACGACGATGCGTCGGTGATTGTACTGCAAAGCGAGCATAGTACATAGTAAGCAGAACAACGGTTTTGCGGCTGAAAGGGGACAGGATGGTATGCAAGGGGGCAGCGTGGAGGGTTATGGCAGTGATTGTCGTGATGGAATGGCTCGTTGAAAATTGTTGGTTGAAGGGGGAAATTGAAATTAAACCATCGAAACCTGAACACAACCGCTATTGGATGACATGTGTTTTCCGCCACTCCGATGTATCGTTGCGTTTGCTGGTGTTTTGAATCCCCATCATACCGTTCTATCGGGTATGACTTGTGGAACGTAAAGCTAAGCTTGTTAGATGTCACAGGCTTAATAAAACTGATAATTCGTTGCAGTGATGAAAATATGTTTACAACTCATACGTTGCTGATGCTTTCGAAAATAATATGGAAAGCTGGCGGGTAAGAACACGTATTAAACTAGCAACGATGTGTCAGCCTGCGTGCCCAGGTAATTTCTGTATAGAATTGTATCTGCTACATTTGCATAATTTCGAGGTGCTAATAGTCTAGTGATCCGGTCAAATAAATAATGCGAATAAACAGTAAAGTTTGCTTCGCGCAGTCGGTTTGGTCTCTAAACGGCGGTACTTCCGCCTCGTACATACCCTGCTGATGTTGCATAGGGGGCATGAGCCGCACGGGAGAAAGTAGAAATACTTACGCCTGTGCAACGGATACGCGACTAACGACTGCAGGCACGCGCAGAGCTTTGTGCGCCATAGTGCGGAAGAATGTATGCTGGCACCGTTGGCAAGATAAATGCACCGACCGAAGTGCAGTGAATGCACGCGGTCGTTGCATCGTTCGTTTGCATAGTTCGGTCATTCAATCGTTAGTTTTGCTATCCATTCGGATTTGCTGGTGCAACGATGCAAAACGATTGCAAAACGAGCAGCACGTGTCGCTGGGCATGTGTGTTGAGCTAAGCAAAACAGTGCAAGGTTGTGGCGAGGGGCAAACCCACGGGGCGAAAGACAAAGGTGCCAATGGTACTCTGGATATTGCTATGAAGTTTGAATATTTTTGAGACTTTCTTTTTAACATATATATATACATTACCATCACTATCAGGTGCTAGTTGAACCTGATGGAAATTTACGCTTTAACACTATATTTACCATTTTTAATAAATTTATTCAGGATGAATTTTTAACAAATCACTTAAAACTAATTTGCAAATGTACGTTCGATTTCTGTTTCACAGGCCTCACGCGGGTTAGTTCGATTCAGATCGCAATCTCAGGAGCTCGAGGCACCGAGCACGTCGGAACGCGTCTTTGACGATAATTACAGTAGTGAAAAACATACGTTTTTTGTTCGAAAGCGGCCAGTATGGACAACATCAACCACCCAGCCACCGGTTACACACGATTCATTAGATTCTGCATTCGATAAGGATAAAAAACGGGGAAGCAGACCAGGAAGACTAACGGTTGCTAGAAGAACGTTTGACAGCGTTGAGCAAGTTGAAGGTGATCAGGATCATGCTGTTGTTGCGGGCCGGCGCGGGAAACAGAATAATGCTCCCTCGCTACGATCAGAAGTATCCGTATCAAACGCTTTCCAAAGGCGTGCTGATACGGGTAAAACACAAATTACCCCAAATGGGGTAGAAGCGGGAGCTCCGACTAATAATCCGGCTGTAAACAGACGCCGGTACACTGAGAAAAACAACGAGCAAAAAACATCAACTGCAGCTGCTGGCAACGCCGTTGGAAACATTCGCCGAGCGAAGAAAATCAACTCAATAGCAGTTGAAGATACGAATCAGTCAAACGAGGTGCTGGAAGAACCGCGTGCTGTGGTCCAACGTCTCCCGTCCCGGGGAACGTCGAAAGCTGCGAAAAAAACCAATTTCGATTCGAGTTCGTCGGAAGAAAACTATCCGGAACCGTTCAAGCAGCTACTGAAAGCGCAGCTTAATGATGACAAATTGAAAAGTGTTTACGTGAAAAATTTGGAAAGTACGCCCGCAAAACCGGTGCGTGGCTCGCCGGAACGAACACGTGCAACTGAAGCCACTGTAAGAGAAACACAAACTACGGAAGCCACATATGTCCACAGATTAAATCAAAGCGGTGCACAACGCACAGAAGCGCAGCGTGAACCCGTCAAAAGAGTGAAGAGCTTACAGCAGCGTACGGTGCAAACCAAACCACTAGAACAAACAAATAGAAGGTCGCACATTTCTCAAGTCGTAAATTCTTCTTCGGAAGTATTTGTTCAAACTGCTCGCTCCTCGAAGAAAACCGAAGCATCGGAATCATCTAAGGAGCAGCTGCTTTCCGTACGAAAGTCAAATGTACGGTCACGCTATACGGAGCGAACTGAGCAGTCGTCGAATGAGAACGATGGAAAATCAATCAACGCAAATTCCGCTAGTTCTGCTGAGCGGCAGTCTCGGTTCAATGTGAAGGTGCTAAGTACGACTACTCCTGGACCAACGACTACGGTGAAATTAATTACACCCAGGCCTATTCGAACATATACACGGCGGCAGAACACTTTAAGCTACCTCACTTCCACCACGACGGAACCGACTACCACCACTCGAAAGCCTTTTTCACCTGCAACCCAGAGAACCTTAACCCAGCGTAAACCGGAAGTTTCACTAGGTGATAAGAACTTATTGAAGGTGAGCTCACAAGCCACGGCGACAGTTCCTCCTCGGACACTGGCACCACGAAGGACGACCACCTCTCCGCGACCATCAACGAGTACGAAGAAACCAGTGCGGAATTTTGCTGATACTTTATCTAAAACGACACCATCGTCAGATGATGAGATCGCAGATGGACCCAAGCAAATTTCGCTTCTGTACACCAACCCGCTTCAGTATCTAAGAAGGAAACAAAATGCCACTAAAGCGGAAAACAGTTCAACTATAATTACCACAACTGATGATACGCGGAGAGCGGAAGAAAATGTTCCCAAAGCTCCAATAAAGCCACTGTCTCGTGGAACCTCTCCTACAAAGTCAAGATCAACACTGTCCAGCCGGATAACGTCCAAGAATGCGGTAAGTGAAGTTGAGATAATTTTAAATTACGAAAATTACCAACATTATTAGGGTATAAACGTGTCAAATAAGCGTTAAAGGAAATGGAAAACCATCTACCTTATGCTTGGTGTTTGAATTCATGCGATCAACGTATAATGCATAATAATAAGCAATACTTGTGTTTGTACAATATTCGTAGATCAAACGTCCGCCATCGTTTACATCCAGTCGAGGAAACAAGAGACCCGCGGTGTACACGCCTACTATACCAACATTTACCACGCAATCGACGGTATGTGTGTATTGTAAATCCATTGAATGTAATGCCTTCCTGCAATTAGGTCCTTTGCTGACGATACAGATTTAGTATCAGCTCCATCCAACTAAATCCCAATCCCAAACGATGAATGATTCAGTAGCCGCTGTTTAGAGCAGTCGAGCAATGAAACCAGATGCAATAGATAGTCAAACTACGGCAATATCAAGGGAGGACGAATGCTAATGAATTGTTTGTTATGATAATTAGCATCCTGCAATAAGTTTGATGCTTAGATATGGTGTGGGTATACGAAACATTGCCGATTTCAGCAGCCGGTTAAAGATGCGTTTTGTGCTTTATACAATGATACCCATAATAGCTGAATATTTGTATAATACTAATTCATACATATATTATATGTTTATCAATTGTTTGAAATAACTATATGTTTTTTGGGTTGCTTATCTATCACGAAGGTAAATGGTGAGGCTAGTGGTCATTGGCAACATGCGAAGCAAAGCATCCCATCACACACGGGGGAACTGGTTGCGGTAATTCGTCGTTTGGATTTTTCATCACTCAACAATTCGATAGTTGAAGCGGTTGGTGAAGGACACGTTGAAACTGGAGTAGAAGAAACAGATAGCACTGCCCATTGTGATTGGTATTCTATTGGATTTAATTCGTCTGTGCTTCCGGATTGGGTAAAAGTAAACTTAGCAGCATTCGATCTATCTGTTGCACAACCATTTAAAATGCAAAAAACAATTACGACTAATAGTGCTTTGCAGAATCATGCAGAGGATTTAGAAGAACGGTATAAACATTGCAAACATCAATCACATTCACTTCCTTTTTCTAAAAATTCAACTGTTTCACGTTCTTCAAAATTAGAAATATATCTAGCGCAGAATCATCCACAACATAGACATGACATGAACGAGACCACACCATCCAGAAATGAATCAAGAAGGCGACGAGAAAAGCTTGGAATGGATCAATTGCGACATTAATAGTATGAATACAGAAGTAGTATGGCCAATTAATAACCTAACAAACTATTTGTTTAACTTAATTTGTTTTACTTCCCAACTAAATGCAATACGCCCATTTGCCCAGGATTTAATCATTTTATCGTTTTCAAAACATTGAAATATACGAATGAAATAATTTAATAATTGTTACACAACATGCAACATGTCTCCTTTTAGCTATAGAAAACTGTTAAAGCTACTTCATACTGATAAATTCAATAATCAAAAAGCCAGTTTCGGGATTAGCCGATTAGCCTCAATAAATTCAACCAAGCGAAGGGTTTACATTAGTAGTATTTATCGTCATTTGTCAAATCAAGCATACGGTGATGGTGGATATATACATATTTACCTTGTATAACATGAGTTAGGCTCGGCACGGTAAACGGTTGTTTACAAATATGTATAGAAAAATTGAACGAAACATTCATCCGCTGGGAAAGCTTGCTGTGCGCTATGCAATCAATCATTGATTGTTAATCCACTTTAAAGTGCAAATTACATAGCTTGCATAGAGGCTGGTTGTGTATAAATCATAATGTATCATTGATTTGTTTTCATTCTTCACGTTTTCTTCCAGCAGATAAATCCTATAACATTTGTCCAGTTAACCGTGCGTAACATATGGTACAACTTGAAACACGCTATACTGTATTACGTTTCATCCATGTCTGCAAACTATTCTTTTTACAAAACGGATTAGTACAATAAATTCATTATCATGCATTGTTATTTTCACGTTATCTTTCATT
>JXWZ01000851.1:0-10850 GCA_000956215.1 Anopheles farauti No. 4
GGCCTGGAACACGAAGGAAGAGGTTTATTTTTTATCGTTGTCTACATCGAAGTAACTGCTGTTAGTTTTAAGCTGTTTTAGAAATTAGTTACTTTTTAGAAACTTTTTCGAAATTCATATTTCAAATATATGAATATTTTATACTCAATTTTTCTTATGCATGAGGTTCCTGTAGACCCAAATCGCGACAATTGCTTTAAAAAAAACTCCTAAAATACCTAACTCTTAACCCAAAAAAACTCATAACGAGCCTTTTAATTTTTAAAGTTTTTTAGCTCAATTTTAAAGTATAGTTCAGAAAATACAACAACAACAAGAACAAATTGTTTAACATTTGTCTTTTATATATTTTTTTTACACATAACCAAGTGACTACTCATTTACATTACAATTGAACTGACAATGTAAACACCAGCATTGTTGTTGTTAGCAAACTTAATGGATTTTGTTTTTATCGCGCATTTGTCTACTGCAGATGTACAATATGATATTATCGCACATTTTCTACCGACATTATTTGCTCCGGAAGAATGAGCAACGTAATTTACGGTACTTACGAAGACAACCGGTACAAGCAAAACAAAAGGATATTTGATACATAACAGGCTTACAACAGGTTATCGTCTTACACTTTATGTAATTTACTTCAACCGTAATGACTGCATATTACTTTTCATGCTACATTTTTTTATCTTTGCAATTTGTTATTTATGTATTCACTTTCGTGAGAAAAGATTCTTGAAACTTGTTTTTTAAGATTCACAGAAACGTTTTGGAAACATACTACAATCGTTGCATGGTTAAATTGGCCACTTTTTCGGGTTTTAAATCAAATGCGATTTCACTAGCTTTGATCGTAACCGGTCACACTTTGCCTTATGCTTCATTTTCAATGCACTCCCATGTTACAACGCGAAACTCACCACTAATGAATTCATTCAACCCGATTCAATTTAAACCGAAAGGTAAAATCGATCATACAGTTAACATAAATTATCCGCCACCAAGCCGCCACGGTTCATCGTTCACGGTTCGCTCACATAGTTCTAGTTCAAGGAAATCACAGCGTGAATCGAGCGTGATAAATTTGCTGGCGTGTCACCGTGACAGGTGCAGCCGGCGTACTTACCGATGCTCCAAAAACGACAAACACGTGCGGATAGTTGCAGTCGAAGTGCGTGCCTTCCGTGTCCATCGCGCTCGACTTCAGATTCCGACGAATGATGGCCAGGGCCTGCTCGCCGTCCAGCGATTCAGCGTCAAAGTCGCGACTGTTGAGATGATGGTTGCTGCCGCTTGCTGCTGAATGAGAGGATGAACACGCAAAAAACACACACGTGAGTTTGACGACATGCGGTGATTTGGGTACGTATATCGTGTTCGGATGGCTGGTGGTAATTGGCAGGAATGGGAAACCAGAGTTTCTTACACAAGCAAAACTCGCAAAAGCGTCAACCGTGCAGGCGCACACACGATCCTCACACTGGTCCGGCCGTGCCACGATTAAAGTGGATCGCGTTCGCGCATTGTCTACTAACCGCACGCGGTTTTGTGTACCGCCAGCACAGGCAAAAGGCACGAAGAAGAACAACAGCAACGATATCCGATAGCAAGACGCGACAGTGTGCGAATCGCCCGCACGCAAACACACATCCGTCACAAATCATCAACCGTGAAGCAACCACCACTACTCGGTTGTGGCAATGAACGACCGAGGATTGCATGTGGATTCTCATTCGCACTCATTCTGTGTGCATTCTCATTCCTAAAATGCGTTCTAAAATCTACTGGCCAAAAACCCGTGCCCTGTGGGATAGAATAGTTTCGAGACACATTAAAATCACGATCGTAGCCGACTTACTTACGACCGATCTCTCATCAGTGTCACCCGTCGAGCTGGCTGCGGGTTGATCTGCACGTGCACGAAACAGACCGTGCATCCACGAACTGAAGCGTCTCATACCGTCACACCGTGGGCATCGAAAGATGGTTTGGAGTGTATTTTGTGAGTTGTGAAACGATCGGTACGACTTTCGCAAAGTTGTAAAAACTGTGCTGCCACACACAAAAAAAAACCCACAAATCACTGCAACACACCGCGATCGACTAACGATCGCCTGCGGGTAAGCGTTCGATTTGAAGCAGCGGAGCTTCGTGGTGGATCTACGGTATGTAGCGTAAGGTCACGCAATGACCCCCTCCTACTGTATATAAAATAACGAGAAAAAAAAAGAATTGTAATGAAACACATTTTCCACCATTATATATCTTTATTACACGTGGCCCGTTTCACGACCCAGCCGCGTTTCAAGCAACCCACTGTGCCGCGGCGCTTAACGCATAAAGTCACGTGTACGGCACGCTTGCCCGTCTGTATGTGTGTACCGGCAGTGGAAGATCACATCGGCGTCCTTCTTGACGTTGCGGGTCGCAACGTGCTCGGCTGATAAGGAAGCAGTCAATTCAGTTCTGTTCATACCGCTCACCGGCCAAGTGCCGGCTGCTGACATGTCCGGAAGAGGGTAAGAGCCACCCATCGCACGGTTCTGTGACGCAATAGCGAGAACCAATATTTTCCGACGCAACCGCAAATGATTCCCGCGGCCAATTTGTCGGAATTACGTAAATTAGACGACACGAGGGAAAGACACACAGAAAGTCGCAGTTGCAAAAAACATAAGAGCTCGCTCACAGATGAACATTCAGTGTGGCAACGTACCGATCCGTCACACACCGTCTGGTTTACCACCCAGTGCATGTGTGGTTGTTGTAACGAAACTGGCAAGTCATTTCCCTCGGTCCAACAGTGGCCAACGGAAGGTAAACATTGGCCAGTAATCGTCAGTCGGCTTCAAGCGGACACACTCTAAGTGTTGGTTAAAATATTTGATGTTTTTATCGGGTTGGGGAATTGGTGTTTAATTTGCACACTATTAAAGGTGAACTTGGTGCAATGCGATAAGATCGATATACTCAGCATTATGGTGCAATTTTTGTTTGTATTTTATACAACAAAATATGCGATAAATTTACTGTGACGTCAACTCATTATGAGATTGTTTTTATTATTGTACACGTGCATTATCTTGAGTGTGGGTAATCGATATAAAATTCGTTATCAAATAGGCAATCGCTGTTTTTACCTTGCTTTACGGGATTTT
Organism: Anopheles farauti No. 4; assembly: GCA_000956215.1. Lineage (NCBI taxonomy): Eukaryota > Metazoa > Arthropoda > Insecta > Diptera > Culicidae > Anopheles > Anopheles farauti No. 4. The sequence goes on from JXWZ01000851.1 coordinate 3,162, forward strand.
TTACGTTTCGGGTTTGATAGTAGGTTTATACGTTTGTTGGTCCATATTTCAAAATAGTAATTTCAAATAATATAAAACGTTAAGAACATTATAATTAAAATGTTTTTTTTTTCTTGTTTTTGCTCCAAAACTAATTGTATCGTACTAGCAAAATTAAACATACATTTAAATTTAAAAAAGAAGTTCATTATTTAACCTATGTTATCGCTGTACCACGCGAGAGAGTCACAATTCCGGAACCGAAACACAAATTTCAACATAATCGTCATAAGATGTCGCCTTCTGGTATTGACCTTGGTTCATCCCACCTAACGAGATCATAATGGTTTTACTCGAAACTGAGAGAATTCACGAGCGAGTCTTTCGGGTGGCATAAGTCCGTTGGTAACCGAACGATTTCTCCGCCACGGCTGCGCCCAATTTGTTGCACATCGCCGGATATCGTAATCACGTGACATAATCGTCTCAAGTCTTTCCTCCCGACATTGTTGGAGGTGCACGATGCAATAGCAACTAACTTCACAATGTAGGTACCGTTCACCTCCGGTTGTCCTCTGCCATCCTGAGTGCGTGTTCCGCAAAAGCGATCGAACGATCTAGGACCGAAGTTGACCGTCGTGGTCATCTGTTCGAAAACCGTCCCAAAGGAAGTTTCTGAAATCCGCTCACTTACCACGATCAACGACAAACGCTTCCAAATGCAATGTTGGGAAACCTTGAAAATTGCATCTAAAACCCTTGGCCTTCGAGGAAGAAGCAGGCAAACAGAGAGAAATCTGAAACGTAAACATAACCAACAGACGGGAGGACGCTTGAGGCACTCGCACACACATAGTGTTACAGGTACGAGCCGTTGCTATGCAACATGCTGTCAGCAGCATTGGGTGTCGCTATAAGTTCATTTTTCTACTTTTATTCAATTTATTCGTCAAACTCAATTTTGTTGACAGACTTTTTTGTATTAATTTTTTTAATTTTATTTAAAAAATCATAAATAAAAAAAATGTGTATGTTTCATTTAAATCCAGACGAGCACTCTTATGCAACTGTATTCATACACGTTTTTTTTATATAGGTTTGTACTATTTAAAATTTCGCCAAACAATGCTGTTTATACCAAGGATGAAGTAAAAGTTTTCTTTTTCAACATCGTATAAACACAACACGTTCTCAGAAATATAAATCAATATGAAATCCATTTATATAATAACATCTAACAAATTAAGTGGAGGAATTAATATAATTTTAGGCAATGGCTTAAAATGAAAACCAATCATTCTAAACAACAATCTTTAATGATACAATGTGGGAAAACATGTTTTCTAATATTGGTACTCTAAATTTCATCTGACCAGACCAAGTTTAGACCAAACCGACAAAAAACGATGCTTGTAAAAATGGTTACATAAATAAAATCGATGCCCTGTTACATTTTGGAGGAGTTTTAACAACATCACAACAAGCTGGATTTAATCCTTCGTTACTGCATTAAGGTGAATCATCTAGAAGCATAACACAAACCAACTTTCCCGATCACCCAATGCGTTCGTACGCACACACCGAATCTTCCGCACGAAGTAAGACGCGCAGCAAGATTACACTTGCCGGTGAGTCGCCCTTTCCAGTTCCCCTAAAGCTACTTCTCTTCTTCTTTCCTACTACCACTTCCAACAACATTCCACACACGTCGACGCATGACTAATACCCTCGAGCGCCACGCTTTATCGCGCGGTGGTACGGCAGCGGTGTGCGAATTTACCCTTGTCCCAAAGTCACATTCACTACAAATTCGAAACGTTCTTCTCAGCGAGCCACAATGCCTGCATGACCTCCGCGATCGGACCAGCAGCCCCAGCCGATTCGCTCTGACCTTATCTCACACCAGGCACAACAGCAGCGGGCAACAACTGGAACGCCAACGTCTCGCTCGCGCGCAACCTTTTGCTCCGATCGTGACCACACGAATCACGTGACATTGGATCGAGGATTCTTGACGTTCTGAACAATCTCTGCAGCATAAACCCCGTTTTGTTCTGACAAATTCACTCTCATACTGCGCCACGTTCGCGTTCATCGCGACTGCGTTCCTTATCAGATGTTGCGATGCGAAAGATGACGCGGCTTTAAAGGTGTGCTAATTACTGCCACTTTGCTGGGTGTGTGCGTGTGTGTTGTTTACCTGTTGTCCTGGTGCCCGCCGGCCCATTGAACGATGATTTAGCAGGATTCATGGTGCGCGAGACAAGGAAGAAGTATCAATCCAGAAAAAACGAACCACTAAAGCAACTACACCAGCTTCGAAATTAGCCACAACAACTGTTCTAGTAGATATTAACAGAGCACACCGTGAATCACGGACGCGAACAATAGGGAAAAACACAACCGCACAACGCAAGCGAAACGCGAAAAATAAACAGCGAAGCCGATCGCGCTCCACACAATACGCGCAGTACGCCTTAAGTTTGGCCACCAGCGATCACCGCCGGTTGGTTGCTTTCAGTTCTTTTCTACTGTTTGTGCAGGGGTTTTCTACCCTGTGGAAGCTAACAATTTGTGTTTTCTTGTAAATAAACTCTTTCCGGCATTCGTGTTAGTTTATTTTGGCTAATTTTTGTTTTGAAATCTGGAACAAATTCCCCACTTTTCAGTACTTTATTCAGTGACAGACAAAGTGTAAGGAATACTAACATAAAACAACGGGTGAAACTCCCTGCAAAATAAACTATCGTGTGCTTGTGGGCTGCATTGACGGCGGTTCATGTGCAACGCTAACAATACCACTATAATTTATTTTTAAGTGTACAACTTAGGGGTCGAATGACCCCATCGCATGATAGTGTAAAAATGCGTTTGATTCATTTATTCCATTGGAGATTGTTTTCTCAGACGTTCGATTTTCTTTTTTTTGCTATAAGCAAATGATTAGTTTGGGTTTTGATGATGTTTTACAGCACCTCTGAGGCATTTGATATAAAAATATTAAGTACAATTCATAAAAATCAATTTATTAAGCTAAAATAAATAGTTTTTCTGTAAACAGTTTCAAACAAAGCTCTGGATAGTTGACAAATGTATAAAATTATTATATTGTTCTGATTATGGAAATCGTTAACAGGTTTGTTTGAGCGTATCCAAATTTACTAAATAATATCTTGTCTAACGCATCGTAGTAACCCTACCAGTCAATAGAAACAGTCGGTCAAGTTAAAGTTGCTATGGAATATTACTTCATCAACATTATATGTACATTACCGTTTATCAATGTTGACCGAAAACGATAACGATTAGCACTCAAAGCCACTAATGGAAAACACTCCAGTATAAAATTGCATTCCCGTCACAGAAACTAATCAGAGTAGGTTTCATTTCTTGATGCCCATGATGCCCAAGCTCGTCAGATAAACGTTTTATTTACTACGTTTTACACACTAAGCATTTTATAAAATTCACCTCATCTTATCATACTAAAGCACATCGATAGTGTTCATTCCGAGTTTAGTGTTAGATAACCTAATAGTTAGATAATTATTGTCCAAACATTTTTCCAACACCTATACATTTAACAACAGCCATAAAATAATAGCTCAAATAGTTAAAAGAAAAAGAAAAATCCAGCACATTTCTTTTGGATCAAAGAACCTTTCATTATGGGTTAGTTTCGGTGTTACTCCTTTTCGACTCATTTGTAATAACTGTTTGCCCTGAGATTGATTTGCCTACAATCTGTACCCGTCAATGTAAATGCACGTATGAATTACGTACACAGATTTCATCGTTTTACGAAAAATTCAGAATGCCAGCCACCCAAATCGCAGACAAACAGGCAAGCAAAAATGTATAAATCTGTCGAAATCTGACGAAATGGGAAATGAGACTGGCGAATCGTTTCTCATCGTTTGGGGGGTAAAACTTTCCATACACCTTCATTTCGTCGTAGGAATTGATGCCCTGATTGCGTTCACAGTGCTCTCACAGCCGATTCTTGCACACGCATGCGAGCCCTTTTGGCCCCGGATTGCACCGTACGCATGCATGCATGCATGGACGAGACGACGAGCGCAAACTTCGGCGAGAAGAATTCCAATTTTCATATTTTCTTTGGTATTAGCATAATTTCACATTTCCCCGCACCACGGTCGCAGTTCGTTAGCAGCACCGGCCAAGACTGATGGTGTATGCAACGCTGTACGGTCGGTTTTTCCTCACGCTTGCGAACAGCCGTACACCCGGTGAGCCGCTGTAGTGCCCATCTTCTAGAACGTTTGTCGAGTGCTGTATCTTGCCCGCTTGCTCACTCTACAGACATGCATTTCCTGCTAAGGACGAACCCTGCAGCTCGTGTGCGGTGTGACTTTTGTCGACGGGATTATGTTTGCTTTGGCTCGTAAGTTTTCCACTCCACCCAGATATGGGAACGTCTTCTGTATCGCACGGAGCGTCGCAATCCTGCAGGCGAATATGTCTGCTTGCAGATAAAAACAACACACACCACACAAGGAAGCTGCGGAAAGTGCCGTGTGTACTACCATGGCATGATGCATGGTGATATCTGCTAAAAGTCTAGAATGCAGCACCAGGAGAAATGCTCCTCGGGCAAGCGGAAAACTGGTAGCAAATACTTTGCATTATGCACAAATGTGTTCCTTTTCCAGATTACAATACGCGTAGGCAAGCGGTTCTGAGTAATTCAACATCTTTCTACGGCATAAATACGGCGGAGCATAAATAGCTCTGAGCCCATCAAAAACATCATCACGCGTTTTAATATAATAAACTGGAATTACAAGGAATTTTTCTGTAAAAACTTGGGGCAAAATATTTCATTTGATTTAACCAAAACCAACACTGTAGCCATCGATTGACCCGACGACATCGGCTTGGATTGAAACAACGTGTAGGAAAACGTCCATCATTGTATTGAATTCAATTTTTAATCTTTTAATTTAACACAACTATGGTGGAAATGGATACAAGTTGTACTGTACCTTAAGGTACTTAACGTAAAAGATTAAGTAAATCTACAAACAATTTTTAATTATTGAAAAAGTAATACAATGGTTCCTCCGCTGTTTAAATAGAAGTCTGTTGGAATTTTTAACACATTAATTTTCTAATCTATATTTCACTTGTAACTTGTGTAAAAATAAATAATTTAAAATTAAATACAAATACAATACTGTAAAAAAGATGATAAAAAACCACAAAGCAATTATTTTCGGAACTTCTTGAAGTTTAAATTACGTTAAATGTTGCTTTAAATTACGTTAATCTTCCAATGGTGTTATTTATTTGGCGCAAATGGCTTAGCTTTGCTTTGGATCAGTCTTGGGGAAAAGAAGCACCCACAGTAGAATCCAGCATGGGACGAAAATGAGAGCGACCAAGTCGAACAACCAGTTTCCATATATCTATTGTGAAGAAAGGAAAGTCACAACATTAGCAGAGTACCAACAGGTGCACATAGAAAGTTCATTTTACCATCGAATCTACCACTGAGTAGGTGAGAGCATCCATCATGGCGGTAAGAGCTTTATTAAGCAACGGCTTGAACGCTAGCTCTGGAAACAGATACCACGTTAGAGCAACTAGCACGAGGTACACCACCACGATCGGGTTGATCAACAGGCACCAGCAGCGTGACAGTCTGTAACAAAAACAGGCCCATGTTTATATAATTTCAAACAACTTTTTCAAAGGATAACACTCTTGCCAACTTACATTTTCGTAGCCTTCGATGTAGCTGGCCGGATCAAAATAATCAAAGGAACCAACACCACGGACAAACTAAAACCGAGCGAAAAGTTCAACATGCCCACCGCCAGCAGTACGGTACCAAGCTCAAGCAACAAGGCAACATGCAATGCTTCGCCGTTAATACCGCTCAGTGTACAAAATGCTGGCAAAGTAATCGCGATCACTGTCACGGCCACAAACAGACTGAACAGTCCGAACTGCGTGGATAGGTTTGCCTCGTAAAGATACTGACTAACGGTCTTGCTGTGAGGCAGAAAAACGGCCAGCGCTCCGATCGAGTGCGCCACGAACAGCACGAAGCCGACGGAAAAGTATCCAATTTCTGTGGAGTTTTTTTGTTTCAGCTCGCTGTCTTCGCCCTCGGTGTCATCTGCAGAATAATACATCGCAAGATAGTGTATGAATGCCTTTATCAGCAGCGATCCGGCCATGAGCGCTAAGCTGGGCATGTAGTCACCGATCGAAACGAACCGATCGTTCGAAACGAGCAGATAGAAGAAAAAGCTTTGATGAAACCGTTCCAGCAGATTGTTTAGGCTGCGGCTGATTCCTTCGATGATGCGGAGCATCGACCCGACCTCCTGGAACTGTTGTTGCACGTTATTACGCTTAACTGCCTCCAGCGTCAGCGCCTCGATTCCGTACTTATGGAACAGACCATGGTTACCCGTCGGTACGCCGCTCGCCTGTGAGAATACCATGGAGAGCATGTTGAACAATTTGTCCTGATAGCGAAAGGAGCGCTTTGAGCTCGACGATGCCTGCTTGTATCCCGCGATGATGCCATTCTTCGACGACAGCTTCTGTACCAGATTGTGCAAATCCAGATTCGGCAGCTGCCCGTTCAGTCCTTCGATTTTCAAATTTATATGACTAATGTCTAGGCTTTGTACTTCTAGATTGATTGCCGCCTGAATCGAACCGGCACGTGCACGTAGCATTCCGGCATCGAGTATACGGTCCTCCTCGCCACCGTGGTACGCCTCCAGCCACGCCTGCATACCCAGCTGCTCCTGCTCCGTGACGAGAAAAATAATATCCTTTGCCCAATACTTTTTCTTCCGTGCAAAGTCCGCAAAAGCCAGCATCAACGGTACGCCGGCGGAAACATCCGTGTGCACGGTTTCCGGTGGCCGATATGGTACGCTGATTACGATCGATTCCGTCGATGCGATTCGAGGAGCGCGCAAAATTCCGAACACATTTTCGCCTTTGAAACGCTGTAAGAAAAGTGATGTGAGAATTGATGCAATTCGGCAAGTTACAGTAAAACAAATCCTTTACCTTGCCTCCACCGTACGGGTAGTTGAGGGTGAAGTTTTGGGTGTGTGTTTCCAGTCCCAACCGTCGCATCTTCGCTAGTAGCCACGGATAAGGCATTCCTTTCGGGTAGTTTTCACGCTCTCGCTGCAATTCGGCGGAAAGTGATTTCACCAGGCTCACCGTTTCCATCTCCAGCTCTGAATTGACCAGTCCCGGCAACAGAGCATTCTCCGAGAAGTAGGTGCCGGTGTTGAAGTTGTTGTCAGGCAGAACACAAAAGAAGCCGACGCCCATCGCATACAGCGTTAGACAAATGACCGTATTGTATCTCACTAAATTGCGGCAGTATTTCGCCTTTTGCGATATCGACGGATTGGTCAGCAAACCCATCGCAATAGGTCGTTTCTACTTTACTATTTCAATATTACCGTATTTTTATCGAGCGGTACGTAACCCAACGTCGCGTGTATGGAATGTTTTGTAAATAACGCCCTTCAGAAACGTCTTCCGTTGTAGTCAGCGCCTCTAGCGACTTTTTGAACAAGCTACCGTGTTGAATGAAAGAAGATGGAAAAATACGTCGTTATTCAAGACATTTTTTCGAAAGAATTCGTAAACTAAGGGTGGTGTCACTGCTCCATCGCGCGCGATTTCGTCGCGCGTGGTGTTATG
>JXWZ01000863.1:0-16644 GCA_000956215.1 Anopheles farauti No. 4
TTTTATTTTCCAATACATCAGATCATTAATTGCAAGTGACCGTGATGGTGTTGCGATTGATTCGAATCGGCGTCACCTGTCCGGAAGTGACCACAAGTCTTTACCGATTTGCGTCAAAAATAACCACTCCAAAAGGTGATGCTACCGGTGTCGGTGGAGCTGATCCATGCCTCCCTCCTTTCCTTTCATTCAGTCCCACCAGCGCGGCATGTGTGGTTCTATTTAATTCAAATTTAATTTCCATGCATATAAACATTTATTCAAGCCGCGCGAGTCGCGCCAGAGAGACGGCCGGGTGCATTATGCTGGCGGGAGCAAGCCCTCGGGAGGCACGAGCTCGAGAGCAGCACCCGAGACACGATAACGCCAGTGTACAGTAGCAATTGTGATGGTATTGTGTTGTCTAATAGCTTAAGCGGCTCGGTCTACCAACCCACCGGAAGGCGACCGTGCGTCGGGATGCACGCGCCGTTGGGTGGAAAAACAGACCAGCGCCACCCGACGATAAGCTCCCGTGTACGCGTTTCCCATGGGGGATGCAAATCAAATTGACATTGTCGCGAGTTTTCGAGCCGGGTCTGGGTGAGACCATTGTTGACGGAATCGACACGGATTGCTATCAAACGATATGGTTCGAGTAGAATGAAGATTTTCACAACAAAGATAGTTTCCTATTGCTTTTAGGTACCTTTTAAACACTTGTACTTATAAAAATGTTTTACATATTAATTTCATTTGCTTACTATGATCTTTTTGTGTGATTTATATTTGCAGTTCCGAAGACTAACTTAAAATTGTGACACTTGATTACCATTAAAACGAAGGTAAGTGATTTTTAAAAAATGCTGGAAAATTGTTAAACTAGCCTAAAATAGCTTGAACAAAACATCTATACTCCTATTCACGATAGCAAGTGTTGGTTGAACGATTCTCAGCAGAAAATATTAAATGTTAAAAAAAACGCCTACTTTTTACACGACAGTTTCATCGGATCGACCGTGTCATGGTTACGTTGGGCTTCGGCGACGTTCATAATGCCCGCCCAACTTTACCACGGTCAGCTAGTAAACCGCCATAGGCGCCGCTGGCGTATCAAGAAACTTCCCAACAAACAAAACCCCATAACCATCGTTTCAATAAAACGTCACGTCAACACACTCCAGGCACGCTGTATTGGGTGTGCCGTAACTTTTAGCACAAATATGTGTCTCGAAGTTTCGAAGATTCAATTTTCCTGCCCACCACAGCCGCGCCACGGTGCCTTAAGCTTGATGGTGATTTTCGTCTGGCACAATACCACGCGCCGAGGCTAGTTGATAAGGGCGAAAGTTCTAACAAGCAGGAAAGTTTCGTGGACGCAGGCAGCCAAACCAGAAGCGGCGGCCTGAACGTGACTATCTATCCGGTCCTGGGCGGCTGACGTGATGAAAAATGCAACAAAATCGAAAGTCAAACACGAACCGTAGCGGAAAGGTCATAAAAATCTGTGCGCTGGACAAACTGGTGGGCTTCCATCACTTCGCTGCTGATGCCGAGTGTGAAGAATTTTCGTGCACAAAATTTACCCCATCGAAAGCTTCACTTTTCAAGTGTGGAGCGTTTTGCTTTCGGTTTCGTTTCAACTATTAATCAACGGTTGTTTGTGATATAGTAGGTGGTTATTTTACATGAAGTCAAGCATCTCTAACGAAACCAGCGGTAGAACAATTTGCTGAACTAGACTTTCTGCTATGGATTAATGGTAATAAAATTCTGTTTTCATAAATTCAAAATCACTTCTAACGAGCGGCAGATCAAAGCGTTGCGAACCTGCTTCTAATGCCCCATCCAAAAACTTCATCCGCAGCAGCAACAGCAACAGCAGCCACCAACGCTTCGCGCCACGCGCTCTGGAGCGTTCGTTCTTCCAACATGGTCACATCACTATCGAAATTAACATTTTTTGCATTCACTCCAAGCCAACAGGAAAAGCTTTCTCACCAAAGATTGATGGTTTTGAGCTTCAAGGGTAGCTAATTTACGCGCTCGGTTCACGTTACCTGACACCATTTGGCTAGCTGACACCGGGAGTCACATGTGCACTCTGGGTGCTGGGACGAAGCGGCTCTGATGGGTTGCTGCCAACATTTATCACACCATCAGAACGTCCGTTTTTGGAAACTTTCGTTCCGAGACTGTCCGTGGTGGCTGTTGAATATGCAAATCAAATCGGCTAGAATAGGCGCTTATTGTGTACCATCACTAACGATCACAATAAAGCGATTAGAGTAAAGCGGCCGGTTGGACGATCTTTTGTAAAACTGAACCGATACTGAGTAGGTAGTGATACGAAAGTGGATGGCATCGCACATACCACAACCAACGAACCAACAGGTGCTCTAATATGAAGTGTTTAAGGAAAATTTTATACTTATTTCGAAAATCATCAGTCTTCTGTTCATGTTTCCACGGGTCTTTTAGTACAAAAAAGAAATTGTTCGCAAAACAGCTTCACCACCAAAACGTCGCAAATTTTATGATTTGTTATGGTCCCAATCGGTCTGTGGTGGTTTTTATTGATGACCCACCACCAACTCATGCCACCAACCGCCAACATAGAATGATCTCAATTCACCACCGATGGAATTCACCAACGTGACTCAGCCGCGGATATCACGCGATACCCGAACCGGACTGGTAGGTCTCTATTTGGAGCGACCGGTTATAGGCGTTGGATGTCGCGGGTGGGTAAAAACCGCTCCCATCGCACCTCGGCAAAAGCGGGGGCTCGCTCGGATGACAAATGTGGTAAAGTTTCGGTAAAATTTATGAATTCCCGCACGTATAAACCCACCGGTGGTGAAATGTTGTAACCGTTAACGTACCTTACAGCGTTGACAGGATGGGAGGTGCTAGCGCAAATTGTAAATACAAATAACCTGTAGATGTACAACAAAATATTTGTTCAAATTATCTCCCATAAAATGGAAAACCCATTTTTGTTTTGCCTAAAAAATTTGGTGCCGGTGCGACTGGTACGGTTGGTGATGTATTTTTGTGTATCCAGCTTCGATATCGATTAGAATTGTAGCTTGGCAAGCATTCCAATTAGCAAGTCACGGAGCAAATGTGAGCAACGGACGAAACAACTAACCCACCAACAAGAATTGCCAATCGATGGCTGTCCATTTTGGGACGGCTTTATGGCTTGCTTCCCAGCTGCTCGCTGGTGGTTGAAGTCATAACATGGCGTAATTACTTTCCTGCATCGTCTGACATTTCCCGCTGGGGGACGTTAACTTTGTTATCTAATCTTGCGAAACAAAAGAAAATACTTTTGCAAACCCCTTCGGACGTTCTTTTGAGAAAAAGGTCATTTGATGTTTGATTCCACGGATCAAAGAGAACCAGAAAACGCTAATGTATTAACATTTCATGATATCAAACCTTTTTTGTTGAGCTCTTTAAAAGTGCGCTAGTTCGTTAATTCGTCAGTTATTCCATGTTTATAGCACGGGCATATTTTCGTAAAATCAATCATCTGTTTATAGTTTTCTTGGTTCGTTTGGCCTCCATAAATCGTTTGGCCTCTGATAAATCGAATCACAGTTGGCCACGGGAACTAGTATACACCTCAAGCAAAAGGTCGTTTCTCGTACGATCTTTATCCAAATGGGCTTCGCTTAGCAAAGCAGTCCAACGTGCGTGTTACTGTTTTCGACCGCAAGCAGAGCACGCTGCCATCAGCTGATCCCAGTGCTGGAGTCGAGCCGAACCGAGCGCAAAACACGCCACCTACGCTCTGCACACCCCGAGGTACCCGTAAAGAGATGCTTTAGAAATTAGCCTCTTGAGCGTGATACATACACACGAAGAAAGAAGTTAAAAGCAGTGAAGAGAGTCAAGAAGAACGTTTTTATGGGTGCACCTTCAAGCACGAGCTACAGGACGTGTTGTTTCAAAGAGCGTTTTCAACGATATTAGAAGCAATAAAATGCTGATCTAAATTCGACTGCTTTAAAATGACAAACCTCGTTCTGGATCGCCATAAAACACGAATATTTAAATACCTCCTAATGCCATCTATCTCGCCCTGTCAGATTACACAGCACACTGCGACAGCCATTATCCGTTACACTCGCCCCATTTTCGTCCCCTTCATTTCGTTCACCAAAGATCACGTAGCGTCAGCCAGTCTGGTGAAATTCAAAACTAACTCGCGACACCACGGGCGTGCTTCGTGAAGGCACCGCGTGAGGCGAATCCTGTGGTCAACGTCAAGCGTTATTACAACGAAGCGTCACTGGGAGCTGTGTTTCTTACAGGTTTTTTTTTTTCAAAAATCCAACATGTCATTCTGTTTGTGGGTCCCATGGCAAAAACGGAGAGCTTGTTGCGAAGTGCCTGTTGGTCTAAAGAGACAAAAAATGGCTATATCGCGCCTTCTTCACACCAGCTCCGGTGAACTCCGTGCGAATCCCCGCGATCAGCTGTCAGATCTGCGAGCATTGACACTTTCTTTCACGCCAACGCGCACGGGTGTGTAGTTTGCCGTTTGCATATATTTTTTTTACGACAAAAAAAAACCTTGGTGCTGGCTCCCTGCTAGGAGAATTGTCAAATCATAACCGAAAGTTATACCACTGAGTAGAGGTTTCTGTGTGGAAAACGGCAGAGCACGGTTAGGTTCAATTTGTCTTCCTTTGCTTCACGACCCAGATGACAGTCGGGTTGATGATTCACTCTCGAAACGAGTTCGCCGACGGGTGCGGCTCAAAATGATCGTCGATTCCCGCGTTGTTCATCTGGAGCACGCCGTCGTCAAGGGGCTCGACAATTGGAGACACAAACCGCTCCAAGAACCGATGATGGACGACGACATGCCGTCTGCCAAAAATGGGAGTTTAGCGATCACAACGTGCTAGCTGGATGGATTCAGCCAGGAAAGGCGAGACACGAAAGGAAGGAAAAAACGTTAACCGGTACTCGATCGTGAACCCTGGCACCAGACTGTCTCGAGTCGGTTAAGATATTCCGTCCATACTGCAAAGCAACTGGGATGAAATGATTTGGAAAGAGCATGAGACATCACATTGCACCAGCGAGACTTGAAAACGTTCCGAGATCAAGTTGCGATTAAACGTAAACGTGTGTTGGGCGAAAAGAAAGCTGACACGAAATAGCTTGACGCTTTTGTACGGTCATGAGTACGGAGAACGATCATTAATTAAGCTTTGTCCACAAATTACTCCTGAAATTATGGTACTTTCATGCCCCACTCTAAGCGTTCTTGTCTAGTGCTGACAGGTATTGAGTACAGGAAACATTTTATTATTCATCTGTGAGTCCATCCGGCGAAACAACCGTCGATGTAACTAATTCCGGGATTAATTCATCAACGTCACACTTAGAAGACCACCTTTCAAGCATCCCATATGCGTGCTCTTTCTCGGGAAGAAAGGAGATTAGGGATAGACATGTTATACGCGGAAGAATTACTGTACCGTTCTTGTTCCGAGCGTTATGGAAGACACATCCATTACACCTAGTACATCCGAAGAAAAATTAGCTAACGGCCAAGGGCATTGCTAAATTAATATGTTAAGCAGGTACCTGTGGATATCCGCAAGTACCTCACTAAATTCATGTCGTTCGGTGTAGCATGCAACAGAAAAACAAGAGCACACATGTCTGTTTTTAGTATGCTAGGAGCCTTCCACCGAGCGTCTTTGTTTGGTATAAATACTCCCAAAACCAGAAAGGGCAAAACTCACTCACCCACTCGTCGGTATTTCAACTCCCCGGAGGGCTTGCAAAAACAGAAACGTTACGGACAAACATACAAACAGCAGATGGTCCGCACGGTGACTGCTGGCTGCCAGCGTCGTACGCAGTTCGGGCACATTCCGGGCACCATATTCCCGGAAGCACAAGCATTCCGGCGGGTGAGGCAAAAAGCATTCGTTTCGTACACTATTCGGTCGTTTCGCAGAATTCGGAGCGTTTGCCTAAGCACCGAGCGCATCCGTAACGCTGTAATCCTAGATCTCGTACTACGTCCTTGAGAAGGACGACGTAATGTGCAGCCGGGTGCAAAGGGATGCCCACGACGCAGGTACGAAACAACACGGTCATCTATCGAAACTGCTACTTGCCTCACCAATGCAGTTGGTTTGTGAAATTGATTCCAGCAATTTCGCAACCAATTGCAAGCTTCCAGGATCATGCATTGGTTGCTGCTTGCGCATAAAGTGACGCCGGAAATGTCAATGACACACACAAACACACACACACACATACACATGAAAAAAACTGAGAATGGCTAGTTCGATACTGTCGCTTCGGAGCGCACGTGACAGCCTTCGTTAAGCGCACCGGAAGGAAGGTACGCCAATGATTGAAATGACTTCCCTACCGCACGATGCAAAAACCGATCGAAAGTGGCATTGATTGTTGGTTGTCTTTGGTTTCCATACTAAAGAGAGAGAGTATGTATGTGTGTGTGTGTGTGTGTGTGCTGTGAAAGGACTGCCTTTAAATCGATTTCACAAACTAAGCACACCGGTCGTTACAGATAGCTTACTCGGTATCGATCTCACAAGCTCCACCGTTTGGTCACCATACGAAAGCAGTTAATCAAAAGGACCGAAACGGCGACACGAGAACCGTAGAAGAAAAAAAAACTCTTCTCAGAAAATTCTGTATTCCAGTGTAACACGAGCTTGCGCCGAAAGCAAAATTGGATGGCGAGAAAATTTTAATCAAAACTGAGAAACTTTCACCCTCCTTGATATGCACGAGAGCATGAAATCTGCACCACTACCGCCGCTGCTAGCTCTGACCAGCTAGGGGAATGGAAGGTAGTTGAACCACCCGGTCACATCGCTACAGGGTGTATCTCGATTTTTGCCATTTTTGGTACATTTTAAAGCAGAATCGCCCGGAAGGTGGCACGGCGTAAGCATGGAACGCGTTGGACGCGTTGAGTATATTTCATTTCGTACCGCTGCTGTTGAAGTAGCTGGATAGCTATTTCTTGCTCGCTCGCAGTATATTTTTTAGCATATACTCTCATCGGTAACAGGTGATGGGACGAAAGAAAAGCACGCACTCGTTTGCCGAGGCACGTTTTCTCATAAAGTCGCTCTCTGTCTCTGTTCCTGCTAATGCTCGTAGCATTAGAGCATTTTTCGAGCTCATCTCGGGCGCGCGCTTCCGATGCAGCCACGTGTCGCCGCAAGGCAAGGGAGAGCCAGAATAAAATGTAATGTTTGCCTGATCGGACCGGATGTTGGTGGAAGCTATCCGTCGGAGCTGGTAAAACAAAACTACTTCGTTCTTTGATTCCCTATCCCACGACTTGTGGAAACAAGAGCAACGAGAGAATGTGCTCTATTGTGTGTTTTCTTTCTCCTTGTTTGCCTTCGCGTCCCCATCGGGTTTGTTTATGGAGAATGTTTTATTCGATTCCGATTTTGCATTACATTTCGCTGCTCCTTTGTTGTGTGACTTTGTTTGATGTCCGTAATCGGAAGGACTTTTTTCTTTCCTGGAGGCTTAGGACGGTTGAACAAACTTCCATGCCATTCCAGCAGTAAAATTCATTGAAATTTCACATTATGTTACTTTTGAGATGTTCTTTTTTACACTGTTTTTGTTAGCAATCGAGTTATGTCTGTAATTTAAATTCTTTTGCTTTGGCTGCATTGAAGTTTGTTTTTAATATAAATTTAATTTCATATCCATCGTGGACGGGGAGAAAAAATAGGTGCAACACATTGGCTTACTTGGATTAGAGCTTTTCTTTACCTTTTCGATTGCGTACAAACAAAAATAAGTATTCCATTTATGCAAAAAACACATGTTTCACAAGGAGCACAATGGCAGAAAAAAAACCGTTCAAAAACACGTTAATACATTATTGCTTCATTTTTCATTCACACACGTGATGAATACGTATGAATATAACCGCTTTTTTGCACTCGTTAAACGCTAATTTTCCAGCTAATTAATTACATGTCGATGTGAGCCCTGCTGCGAGGTGTTAAACGCGATTACCTTCGTTTACATGTGATGCGTATAGCCGGGCGGCATCGATCACCACGAAAGCTGGAGGCGATTCTAAACTATTAACACCACCATGGACCCGGTCTGACCCATTAGCTGGCCACTGCTCGTGTCACATTGTGAGCAGCAATAATCAGAATAAAAACCTGCGGAAGTAAATGGCTTCGGTCTGTGCCTGATTGTTTGCCCACATCGAAGCTTTGTTGTTTTTTTTTTTGCTTCAAACCCAATGCTTCCGGTTAAAAACTGCAAATAGCAACGTGCTATGGAACGTGATCGTGGTTAATAAACTACCGAGTGAGCCACCCGATGGGATTATAATTGGAAAATGACAAGATACAAATGAGCAGGGCGCGAATCAAGAATCCATTCCAGCTAGATTGGTGCCCGTCGCAGGTATTTCGAGGCAACTTTGTTTACAGGTTGTTTTTGCTCTACAATACATTTCCACGGGATGTGCAAGGGTGCCAATCAACAATGTTATCGATTCAATTGATCAGCTCCTTGCTAATTTATTATTTAGCTATCCGTGCATTCACGTGGAGATTGAATGGGAATGGCTCAAACTAAAATAACCTTTAACCTATCAATTTCGCTCCGCTTCAGCCTAAAAGCAATTTTAAATTCATTATATTGCTTCCCGGTACAAAATCACCACATCAGAAAGATTCTAACGAAACCTATCGTTCCGTCATGTAAACCCACTGCAAAGGGGGAAAAAGTTCTCATGGGAAAGAACTTTCGCAATAAAACTTCAACTCTCTCTCTCTCTTTATGTTAACGTCAGCAACAGAGCGGCATCAATAATACACAAAGTGAAACGCTACACGGCACGAGTGGAACAGACCCGTTCCAGGAACCCGAAGAATGATTTTATTCGTCCATAATATATTAGAAAGCTCCCGGTAGTCTCAGTGGAATTTGAATTCTGATACCATCTAGTCTCATCTTTTACCATCATCTTGCCGATAGTGCTGGTGGCAAACACAACAAACGATCGGCGTATTGCATCAGCGCCATAAGCGACAGGACAGGAGTTTGGAGACGGCCTGCATAAAAGGGGCGTAATAAAATAAAGCTCCAACCCTTCGCTGCTGCTGTTTGTGCAAGCAAGAGCTACAGCAATGGCCGTTGTATGCAAAACATGCACAATCGATGACGTCAGCCGGTTTAGCTTGGGCCTTTTGTGCACATGCCACCACTGGCGGGCTGTTTTGACGTGGCGAACACTTCACCGGCACCGAAAACGATCCTACCGAGAATCCTTCACTGCAACGGGTAATAAATTTTAAAACTTAATGGCAAATGCATGCTACTGCCGCTTTGCGGATCGCTTCCATTGATGTAGCTGCTGTAATGGTTTCCAAACGGTCGATTTCCTCGCCCGGGCGGCGAGTGAGCCGTGTAATTATGTTGCACAAAATTACACCGAAACAGCGATTCGGTCAACGATGTGTCGGTGTTTTCACACCGTTTGTTCGACCGCAACAATAGGCGTATGCCAATAAATTTGCCCATTTTTAGTGCGACCATAACTTCCGCACACGGACAGGGTAGAAGAAATGAGTCCTGGTGCACAATTTACGGTGGGAAGGTTCCTAATACGGTTTCGAAATTAATTCGAGTGCAAAAGTTATTTATTTGGCTTCCGCCGATGGGACCATTAATGAAGTACCGTATTATATATTTTAGAGATACCAAACATTTCTAAAACCCGCATGAAAAGGATGAAACATACGTGCTACCTCACACGAAGCGAGTACTTAATAATCCTCGCTTTTCCAAGGTAATAACAGAAGCTTTTCTTCCCCAAACGCTGCTCTCTTTCTCCGCATGTGCAACAACACAATAACCGATGTCATTTTTCCAACCAAAAATGATACATGATACCCAGTGGTGTTCATGTGCCTGTCCATTTTTGATCCACCCATCGGGTATTAAACGGGATGGGTTGAAAAATGGGCTAACCCTGAACCTTACCTACATTACCGGATCAATAAGAAATGCAAACTAAATCCCCTGCTGACCCCCGAGTCAGATTTTTTTTGCATCTCTCTCATACAATTCCCGGATGTAGATGCGGCTCAACTGAACCTTTCGTATACTCTTCCGCTTCCGCACACTTGAGCTTGAGTAGATCATAATGGTATGAAGCTGGACAGTGAAGTGGTGTGTGTTTATCAAGCGCGACTGGTGGAACAAGAGGACGAGAGCGTCGTTCAAGCATCATACAACGCTGAGGCTTCTTCACCGGAGGTAGAGTGTGTGTTATCATCGATTGTTTCTCGAGGGGTTGCAATTTGTTGATGCTTGTTGGGGAGTATTTTAATGGATTTCCCAGCAGGATGCTCGTAACTTATACTTCCTTCCTTGAAGCACACTGTCTAAAGATGCATAATTGATGCGAATGGGCTTTGTAGAGAGATCCTTGTGAATTGAAGCATATTGACTGTCCTCAACAAGGTAGATTTAATCATTTTGAGTCGAAGCTAAATGTACGCAATCAACACAGAAATACATATTTAAAACAATTCCGGTACCTTCGTGTTCATGAAGCGATTGTGTTCTATTTAACTCGAAATATTATACCAGAGAAACCAATTGAAATGTCAAGCTCTTGCAAGCGTTCCAAATAAATCCTTCAACACCTGGAAAAATCTGTCGTAATACGATCCCAAACGCGATAAAATAATCTCAACAGCAACAACCTCGACACGTGGCCCCTTGTGTTCCAGGGACAAACAAACGTCTAACAATAAAAAGGTACCTTCTTAAACGTCCTTACGTCCTTGGATTTCTTGCGCTTGCTTTCCAACGGGTGTGATCAAATAAAAGCGTATCTACACAGAGCTTCCCATTATTCCGGGAAACTATCAGTACAACATAGAAACCGTACCAAGGATGGTGTTTTATTTGTTTTACCTTTCATGTGAGACCTTTACAGATGAATTGTTCGTAAGAAATGCGTCAAGAAGCGAGTTTTCTTGAAACTTATATTTTCTAACAACTTAAAATAAAAATAGTACATTCTTATACCACGTGTATGAGCATTCACATATCTAAAACATTTAAAAAATGGGTAAAAATATATTAGAAAACCCAAAACCAAGCAAAATATTTGCTATACAACGAACATCTCATCCCAAATCTTTCGATTCCTCTCTTTACAGTTTCGAAATAACCTAAACGTCTTACCAAAAAGTTTTACCACCCAATCTGAAAAAGCCGTCCGAACTTTAACCGCATGTTGTGTACCTACAAATCTAATCAAACCGGTTGTTTCGAGTTGTTCACGAAAAACACACACCCCTGAAACTAAACATTTCCCACTGTAAAACGATGCGCCATGCCGGATCCGGCGTTCGGTGGCCGCTCCATCTTACGCCTGCTCGTAAAAGTTTTCCCATGAATACAATGCGCCCGTGAATCTCCAGCTCCGAAACCTATTATTCTTGCATTCTAACCATAACCACCGTTGGTGTGGGGGTGAGCGATCGCCCACCCGTAAAACAATCAATAGAGGAGCTCAAGCCATTGTCAACGCAGTAGTTTTCACGGTTTTTGTGAGCCGTTTGAAAGTTTGAAAGCCATTCTGAAGCTAGCAACCGTATTGGGATGGTCAAACGCTTTGGTAAGCCACGCGGATGAGCAATCATTTTCCAGCAGGGTGAATCAAAATGAGGGCCATTTGGTTAATTTAAACCGCACGAGCAGACAAACTGCAACCGAAAGGCATCAAAACTTGGCTAATAAACAGCGATGTATCGCATAGTTGAGCGAATTTACTTCAATTAAATTTACCGGAACGTAAAACAAGATGAGAAATTTAACGAAATTCTCTCTCTAGAGAACTTTCCCATCATTATTCGTTCCCTTTTATGTTGCTCGTGTTGGAAAGTGGAATTTAAATCACTATATTCATACAAAACTACCATCGTTGTGGACAACGATTTTTTGAGTATAAATAGATTTCAACGCGGCTCTTACCATTCGTCTACCATCTGTAAAGAGGATTACAAAGTTTTCACACGGTTCCCCAGAATTTTCCCTAGAGCGTTGTCCGGCGGCAGGTCACTTTTTCCCTCCACTTTTCGCTCCACTAATGAGTGTCTCAGTGGAAGGTATAACCACGTGCCAGTATGTTTATCACTATTTTCCTTTTAGGTATTTTTCTCCACACTACGATACTATCTATCCACTACGATACCAAAAAAACAGGACTTGCTCCTACTAAGCCTCACGCCTTTCCAAAAAGCTTTTCGGTAAAGTGTATTGTCGGTGCATGCCTCCTCACTGAAAGAAGAACGATGCAACAGAACGTTTAAATAAAACATTAGCCTCCAGCACACATACATGGAAAGCACCCCCAAATGGCCATTATTTTGCAGCTCAACCCAATCCTCCGGCTGTTCGTGGAAAATAACTCAGAACATTCCTTCGCACGAAGAGCCGCCACCACGACAATGCCAACGGCACTTTTATCGGCGGTTGCTGCGGGAATTTTTTTTTTTGCGTTTGGAAAAGTTAAACCGAAACGGGAGGATGGTAAAGAGGGACCTGGTAGGAAAATGGATGAAGTGAAAATTTTTATTACATCCTCGTTTTTTTTTGTGCGATCCCATTTTCGGGATCCCGGCTCCCTTAGATCTCTTCGCGACAAAGTGGTGTGTATGTGTGTGTGGCCAGTTTATTTTCGTACCAGCGAGTACTTTATGTTGGTTGACGTGTTTTTGGACATGTTGCCGACTTAGTCGTTGTTGGTTGTGAGAGCGAAGAAGGATATATAAGGTTTTTATTACGTCCATCAGCACGGCACAAACCGGATCGAGCTAAACCCGGAAGCAAACCGCGAGTTAGGTGACACAAAAAAAAACAGACACACAGACACACTTACGCAAAGCAAACCGAAAAACATACCACCACATCGTCCCGTGGTAATGAAACTCAACCTAATCCTTCGGAGCGCGCTTTTGAAACGTGAAGCTAAACACGTCGCCTTAAATGCGCTCAAGATTTACGCCACCATCGTCAGCGAAGGGATTACCTTCGCTGGTTTTAAGCACTTTCGGAACGACATTACACCGAATCCCTTTTAGACAATGAAGGCAGCGGGCCAACATTATTACAGGTCAAAGTACCGCACGCTACAGATCATCACGGGGTGGATTGTTTTCCAAAACCGAAAACGCCGCTCGTTAACGAGCTCACGATATTCATCTACTCCCGCGATTTAATTTCGCACAAAGCTAAACACTCGCGTGTCATGTTTAACTACCTGTGTGGTAATTCTGGTGTCAAAACCAGTATGATGGGCGTTCATCTTTTTGAAGTCCTGATTGTTTTTTTTTTCTTCCTAAATCTGTACTACGAATGAAACTAATTACATATTAATTTATTAATTACAAATTATAAATGCGTTACCAATGCGTTCAAATAATAATGAAAAATTTAAAGTCGCGAGGATAGGATCGCTTCTGCTCATCTACCAGTTTAGTGGTTTCTACTTTTGAATTCTAATATTCGAATTATTTAATAAACGACTTTGAAATTTTTTTTGTTGAATTTTTTATTGTTTAGATGTTCGAGATGATCGATACTAGTAAATCTTATTGGCTTGTATTTTTTTTTTGCACACAAACCAACGTACGCGACATTGCACTCACGCAAAAAAAAACTTTTAAAACAGTGCGGAATGAGTTGTCCATCATGTTCCAACATGATGAAGCAAATTATTTCTATCCAAATTAATTGACACCATGCGAAAGGCCGTGAATATCGCGGTCCGCTCCCATTGCCTCGCTACAGCCAGCGTGAGAGAATGCAAAATAAAGACAATTACGCTTGAAATGCCACCAACAGAATCAAAAGCCGTATTTAAGGCACGCGAATCAGTGCGATAATATTTGTCAAATTTTATGCACACTCGGCGATACACGGCGGCCTGTGAGTGGAGATTTCGCCGCGGCACGATTCTGTTGTCAATTCAGGTATGAATTTTATATCGCTTCAACAAATCCGATGCACGGTGCCGGGCACGTTCGATGCACGTTCGATACGAGCGCGATAGTGAAGGTGACGTTCGTCAAAGAGCACATGTTCGTCCGGGTGGAAAACGCACCACCGTCGGGCCATGTGCCCAATCATGCGTCCATCACCGTCGACGACGGTTGACGTTCGTCGTACAGGCAATCGGGCGTGGTGCTGCGGTGATGGTGTAATACGGTCATGATCAGCATGACTTCACACTCGTTTCGCGCCCGGCAACACACCGACCAGAGAAGGAAGTGATCTGGAAGGCGGTTCGGGAATGGATTTAAGTTGATTTTCTTACTCGGAGCGGCGTCGCTCTACACGTTTATCATCTTGTTTTCGTATCGTTCGTAGGTAAACCGGGGCTAATGTAGAACACAAAACGCTAACCTAACCTTAACCTTCGCGTTGGCTTCGGGGACAACTCACCGATACGCGGATATCGCCCGATGGAAGCGCAAACAGAAGCGCTTAATTGCGCCGCTGACCGGACGCGGTGCGCGGTTCACGGCTAATTGGTTCACGGATTTCCTTCTCCCGTGAGAGCACGACTACCTTTGCGCGTTGGATTACATGGAACTGAACGTGAAAAGTATAGTAAAAAATGAAAACAATAACCAAGATAGTACCGGCGATCTGAGCCCCGCTAAGCAAACACTCGCATCGGAAAAGATACTGGAACTCTCGGTTCGAGAAATATTCCAGTCCAGCAAGCTACACCGATTTCAGCGAAAATTTGCACCCCGGTTGGGAAAGACGAGTAATTTTATTCAGTTCCCTTCAACGGTTGCGGTTTCTTTCCCACAATCTTGTGTTCGAGCTAATCCTCGGCACAATGGTGATAAGCGCCTCGCAGTAATACCTCGTGTTCGATGATCATCACCGTCGCTCTGGTTAAAGCTCTCCTCCTAATTGGATTTGTGTGCAAACCAATCGTCAAATGGGCGTATAAAGAACGATTTACATTCCCGACACGGAGGTGTGGAGTTGTTCTTCGATTTAAGTGGATCAAGATTAGCGAATGCATCCTGTTTCGTGGGTTGCCGCAAAATGCAATCCGGATCATAAAAATCAAGCTCGATCGCAGCTGCCCGATGATCTCATTCGCTTTATTTCGCACACAATTATTCACTTTACACTAATCCAATCAACGTGATGAAATTCGTGCTCCGGTCTGCATTGTGCAATGGATGCTGGTTGAACAAAGCATCCATCCCCCCCAAAAAAACAAACGAAAACCAAACAAAAAAAAAACGATCACCATCAAATTGACCGCAATTATGTCATAAATTAAAATTCCAATAAAAACCTCGCTCCAATCGTCTTCAATCTCGCGTGTCCGGCGTGGTTCAAGGTTGACGGATGGTTGGTTACATACACATTGCCAAAAATATGCTAAATTCCTGCCCCCGGTCCGGGCGACACGCGAGCTTTATTTTGTGTTCGTCGTGTTTGGTCGTTTTCTGTGTGCTGAGTTTGCGTCCCGAGCATAACGATGGTCGTGGCGAGGGAGCGTTCGGTGCGTAACGACCACCGTGTTCGTTTGTAAATTTACCATCGCACAATAAATCCAACAGAACCGAATTCTATCCCACTGCGATAGGGAAGCGAGCGAGAGAGAAATAAACCACAGACAAAGACAAAACTTTGCGATCCGCGTAATCAGCTTCACGATAAATGCCTTGACCTAGTTCGAACGCTGGATTGGAGCCCTGTGCACACGCGTACTTTGTTTCCGGCAATAGCTGATACATTGGGTGGGAAGAATATTTGCACTACTTTCGATGACAAAATTGTAAACAGTCGTCTTCATGATTTCGACGCTGCCACTTCTGCTGATTAATCACTTAATTAAAGTTACACGAGATAGGGCATAATACACTAGCTCTAGCGGTGTGGATTAGTTTGTTCTAGTGTCGTTGCTCACGCCATGCAGATTAATGAAGATGAAAGAGATTGCAGCTAGATTGGCTTGGTTATAAAATTAAGCGCTAATCGTTTCGACATTGATAAATGTTTTTCAACGCCAGGGTGTGATTAGTTCCACGAAGTTTAAAAGATGTAGATTCAAGAAGTAGTGAAGGTACTGACAATACGGCTACATATAGCCTTAAATATTGTTGAAATAAATGCATTATTACACACTTAGCATTTTGATACGATTCTAAAAGAGACCGAATTTGTCTTCTATTTTCTATTTTCTACGATTCTATTTTTAGAAAACTTGCTTTTTCCTAGCAACATCGAAGAGGGGTTGACAACCTATCGATTGAATTCTAGCGATATTTCGTCATAGGTTTTCTCGCATGTGCTTGTTGCATGAAATATATGATAAATTTATCGTTAAACATTTTTCCCCACAAATTATTCTAATCAAATTCAATGCATTAACCATACACGTTTTTGCTTGCGCAAATCAAGCTCAATCTTCAAGACCTCACATGATGTTCGGTATCGCGTCAAAACTGTCAAGAACACGCGCTGGCACGCTCAGAACCAACCACCGACGGCGCAACACGTGCCCAGGGCGTGCCAAACGCTCAGCCGGTAACAGCCAACACCATCCAC
>JXWZ01000872.1:0-23743 GCA_000956215.1 Anopheles farauti No. 4
TTTTTTTAATTACATCATCGTCATCGTTGTTAACAAAGATGATATGATGGATATAAACGTCCTTGAGCGCCCTAGTAGTGTAGAGGTAGCAGCGCCGGTCTTTCACACGGTAGGACCGGTACCATGATCCCATTCGGTCCGTTTTCTCCTAGCGAGGAGTGACTAACCAGCTATGGTGGTAAAATCAGTCTAGAAAGCCGGTTCAACGGCAGGCATGACTTCGGTCGTTACGCCAAATAGAAGAAGAAGAAAAGACGTCCTTATTTGTTTAAATCTGTAAACTTTATGTTAGGTTAAGTTTTGTAACGTGATGCTCTGTTTATTTTTTTTTCAACAAATGTTCTTTCATACAAAAAATATAGCCCATTGAAAAATCTCAACCGCAAAAGCGTATAAAGCATACACGATATCATATTAAGTATATCTTTTTAATTAGGTTCTTCTTCTTCTTCGATGCAAACGTTTTAGTTATGGAAACGATATGCAAGTAATGTATTTAAGGTGTGTGATGATAAGTATCACGTTACAGCGGCAGATATTCAATATGTTATAATCCGGTATAATCCGGTAGATAGTTTAATTGATTTATGAAATGAAAAACAACAAATTTTAATCAACATTGTATTTTGTGGAGATGCATCCAGACTTAGGTTCTGAAGAGGTAGAAGTAAGTTTTAGGATATTCTCAGGTATCGAGGAGATAATCGAAGAAACTATCGAAACATTGAAAACTCGGCTCACATATACACGCAAGGCTGACCCCATAATCAATGCGTTTTACATGTGGATTAATCACAACTTAGGGTGACAATCAGCCTTTACTAGTACGCTGGATGATTTAAAAGATTAGGAATATCTGTTTATGAAATTATGATTTCAGTATATAAATTAGTTGTTCAGATCAGTGAGCTAAACGTTTTATTTACTCCTAGTTTAGATAGTTGAAATAAAATTTCAGTTTCGTTACGTGTTATAGCTTTTTAAATTTTACCTGTATATTTTTTATTGTAACTTTAACTGCCTGCTGTCGATGGTCCATTTGTAATGCGGACATAACAAATTTTGATAAATTCAATAATTTTTTTTTCGAAATATTAGATACATTCTTTTTCCAGAAATTAGAAACATAGCTTTTAAATAATCATGGAAAAAAGTCTTTGCTCTCTGCAATGTACAAAGCAAATCGCAAAATAAAAAGTATTTGTAGGTATTTGTTTCTAAATATTCTTAGCTACACAGTGTCTATATTGTGTATCACATGGATCAAGTACGAATCATACAGATACGAAAGCAACATTGGCTTACTCATTTGTAAAATTTATAAAACTTATATATATTAGAAAGATTCAATCTTCATCAGCAGAACTGTTAAATGGTTGCACATATAAGCAACGGTAAATTTGAACTTTCTTTTCGAAGATTATTCCTATTCCGGTCTATAACAAAGCAGTAAATTGTTTGTTAGGCTATACTCTTAATTTAGAAATCATGTATTATTTTTTCTACCTGCGACTGTTTCAATAGTATTAACTTTTATCTACACCAAAATCTATCCTACAAGCTAAAATATTTGGCTGTTTGGATGGATAGGTTGATTGTGACAACCAAAGCAGACCGTAAAAATTTCCATTTGGAATTTTGCCGTCTTTAATGCTAGTGATTAATTATACTTATATTTTATGATCAGCGGTCGAATATGTTTGTATTTGAACTTGGTTTTTTGCTTTTGCTTTCTTCCACAGTTGTTGAAGTTTGAGTATCAACACTATGTCACAGTACAGTATTAATTTGAACACATTTTGGCAAACTTTTCGGTTATGTAGAATACGTAATGATGGGTAATTTTTTAAATTTATAAAATAAATATTGAATATTACATTCATATTGAAAAATAAATGATTATATTCCTTACAATTAGTACCTGAGGATGACAACTTTTCGCATTGAATTTGCCTTTGTATGACTGCATTTATTCAGAGTAAGTAGTTTTATTTGATTTTTTGATCGATTAACGTTCCTTCATTGCAGGGTATTAATTAGTATTAATAGCAGTAAACATTTGCCAACACAAACACTCGCTTCGATCAAAGATGTATATTCAAGAACAAGTATGTATTATTTTGTGTTCAAGTTGTTTTAAAAAGGTCGATTTGTGTACGTCTGAAATCGCTTTAGCTAACATCGAGTTAGCTAAATTCGTGCCGTTGCTTTTGGAAGAAATTTTCTATCAGCCACATCTTCTCCTCAAAACAAAAAACATGTTTATATCGTATTTATTCTATGTTTTTTATTTGATTGTAAAAAACACAAAATCAAAATTAAAAACAAAATTACAATAAACTATAAATTGACGCATTACAAGGCCAGAAGATGCAATACAATAACAATAAAACAATCTAAATTTGTTATTAAAAAATGTATAGCAAATCGAATTTCATATAATTTTTAAAAGTTGTTTTACATGTTTATTTTATTTCCATAACTACAAGAAATTCGCATTAAATTTAATGTATAGTGTTCGTGAGTGAGTGAGGATGATCCCTTTTAATCCTATTTTACGTGTGCTTTACTTCTACACTCGATTCATTTTTTTAATTCATTTTCCATCTCTTTTTTATATTTTTCTTCTATTTTCTTCATGTAAAGGTTTTCGCTTTTTTCATGTAATAGTTATATATTATTTGCTTAGTAAGGTAACTTGCAATGAAATCGCCATTACAGCACGTATAATTGAATACAGCTTTTGGTTAAATGTGGAAAATACTGAAATTACATCATCTAGGAGTGTTGGTTCATCAATTATGCCATGATACAACTTATCTGTTAAGTTGTGTTTTTATGCAAAGTGGACCAATTACACCACGCGCTATTTAGAAAATGAATCCTGAACTCATGTTTAGTTGAAGATCGTAAATTTCATATTAATCTATTATTATTAATTACGATTATATTGTAGTCGTTTTAATGTAAAAGATGTTAATAGAAAATAGTATGGAAAGTAATGTAAAAGATGTTAATAGGAAATAATATGGAAAGAGAATCGATTATATAAGATAATTAGAAATAAGCATTAGGAATCCGACAGCCGACAGACATACGTTTGTAGTTTATTTCACGATTTAACATGTGGCAATCAATGATATTGAGAAAGAAACAAAATAAACAAATCTTCTATCGAACGTAGTCTTTAAGAGTTATTTGCATTTTCTTTATTTGCCACTGTCAACACCTCATTAAAAGAACATTATATTTTTTACACAAATCGATAATTCCGTAGATACCAAATGTCATCTACATTCATCCGATTAGGCGGTCGGAGCACAAATTACTCGGAGAACGAATGTTAAAACATATAATTAAAAAAAACTAGTTCGAAATATGAGCTTCTTTAAGTATTTTTTTATTTGATTTCCGCCCAAACGAAAACAGACAATTTCATGACGAAGAACAAATGGTCCGACCACGACCGAATGAACCACGGAGGTCAATTAATTTAATTTATTTGTGATAAAAATAATTATCATTTGTAAAAGAACAAACAGTTGATGTTCGGTTTGTCCGGACAGCGAACTTTCCTACGTTGCTACATTTCTTATGTTCTTATGTTCATGGAAAGGTTACGGACGGTTAACGGTCGGTAACAGCACATTAGAAATGGATTTTATTATTCAAAAATAACCACCCATTATTTTTCTCCTGTTACCATCTTATTTTGTTCGTCCTCCGCTTAACGTAAGAACGAATCAAAATCGTGCAGAAAATGGTGTCGTGTTTTACGACTCATCGGCTAAGAACGCCTCACGTTCATCAAAGGGCATATAAACTACGGGAAGTTCTAAGTTCTATCGTTCTGCATGTGGCGCCACACGCTGGCGTACGAAATTATAACCCAATCATCAATTTTATGACAGCGTCAAGTTACCGTCCAAAGTAGGAACTCGCATTGTATTGAAAATTCGACGCTGATCCAAAACAATCAAATTCGTATGAGCACGGTATGGTGTAGTCCGTGCCGCCAGCGAATGTCCCAGAATGCACGGTATTGTATTTTAAGGGCTCAATTTCATGCTTAATGCCTAACAATTTCGTTTCATGTGTCGTTTCCGCGCCCGGGGGTAAAGATTATCGGACCGCAAATCTTCCAGCGAAACCAGCGCTGTTGAATGTTGAATGACGAGAAGTCGTAACGATCGAAACAAAAATGAGGGCACTGTTCTCCCGATCCAAATCACATGTAGCGATGCTTTTTGAGACTTCGTTTCGGTAATAGTAGCATTGGTTTGTTCTCCACTTCTTTCAAGTTTCCATTTTCGTTCCCTCCC
The DNA here is from genome assembly GCA_000956215.1 of Anopheles farauti No. 4. Classification (NCBI taxonomy): domain Eukaryota; kingdom Metazoa; phylum Arthropoda; class Insecta; order Diptera; family Culicidae; genus Anopheles; species Anopheles farauti No. 4. The sequence continues at coordinate 4,323 of JXWZ01000872.1, forward strand.
GTTTTCTTAATATCTCTTTTTATTTTGAACAATAAAACACAACATCGAAAATCGTATACGAACGGCCACAATTATCCTGTTACTTGTGGGCATGGTAATCTCTCATTGATCTTCGTTTGATGATAGTGCGTTCCTGCTAGTAGCACAGTTTGCTTTTGATGTTGCGTGAAGGTAAAGGATGGGATAAGGGTATCCCAAACATGTAAAGCTGACCCCTAGAGCACTGGTACGATCCTCATTACTTCCACCTCACTTTGCTTAACCAGAAACAATACTAGCAATAGTAAATGACGGAAAAAGTAACGTGAAAGTGGAAACCAAGCGTGGGGAAAATTCATCGAAATACACACTCGTGCACACTCCTGGTCCTGGTAGAGCTTTGACTTGTCTTTATCATAACAGTAAACATTTGCTTAAATGACCAATAAAACCAACGATAAATGGTAACGTAATCACACCCGAAGATCTGGAGGTAAGCGTGGTTTGTGGCTGTGTATATTTTTTGTGATTGTTGCTACAGTGAAGGACGTCTCTTACAGCGGACGCTGCGCTAGTCCAGATAAGTTTACGTTGGCAGGATGGGTTTCCGTGTCGGCGGTACGGGACATTTGGGACCCTTTAACGCCAGGTCTCTGGAAGTGCCCATGCTTACAAATTTATTGAATTAATTGAATCGATTAGATTGGGCAACGGGCTGTCGAGGTTGAGGTGAGGCAAGCCAGGCAGCGATCGTTTTCAGGATGAAAAAAACAACAGCAGCAAAGCAACGAGATAATGCCTGCTACCATTACGATGCATTAACACCTCTCCTGCTCCTTTTCTTTGGTTGATTGATATCTCATTTCCGCTTTGATGTGGTTGTTTTTGTGTTGGGCTAATAACGGCAGATGCCTGTCTTACGACGTGTCAAAACGGTGCCGAACGATAGCTTATTTTCATAGGGAATCATGTTGGTTGCCTAGTGTATGATGTTTTCTTTTTTCGCAAAAGTTTTCAGATAACTTGTGACGGCCTTCTTGAAGATGGAAGTGTCTGTGGTAAAGCGGTGGAACAATCTGGCTGTGCTAGCATGCCAGAGAAAGGGAACAGCGTGTGGTGGTGGGTAAGTAAGAGTGCCGAAATGATGAATATGTGGCACGATGTTTGTTGCAAAATTTTAAAACATTTCCGTCTGCTTTTAGAGCGTGTTTTGACTGTTTCTTTTATTGAATACATACCGAATGTACCAGCGAGTCACGTGGGCTTTTGTGTTGATCTCCTTACACTGTCAATTTTGGCGCAAGCTACCGCCGTGTCGAAAGAACCTTCAAGAAAAGAAAGAACCAAGGACACCAGCGCCCGACGGCAGCCGAAGTGAAACCGACGCCAGCCGAAGCACCGACCGACAGGATACAGAGTTCGGGCAGCCAGAAAATACCAGGGGCAAAGATAGTACCACAGACGCTTGGCGGATTCAGTATGATTCCGTTTGTCATAAGCGTTCACGTGCGTGCCGTGCGCGATTCACAAAACGAAACGTTCGTTCGTCGGTCAGTTACACGCGCGCTCAGGAATTCTCAGTGTCGAACGGTAGCTGCTGTGAAAACGGAAGTGCTTGTTGCTAATTTAACGATCAGTGTAGTGAAGTGCAGCTCGGTAGCAGCAGTGGCATACCAACCGTTTATAGCAGCTGGAGCGAAAGTAATAAAACAAGGATACCCGACGAGCGGCGGCACATAGCGTTGCTATTTTGCGGTTCACCATTACCGCGGCTCACATCTGCGGTAAGAAACGGAGCGGTGCGGCCCAAACTCTGCTAGCAACGCATCTTAGGGTACATTTGCCACGGGGTGAAGATAGGTGCGAACGTGTACTTGCAGGATGCAGAAAGGTTCTGCCAACTTCTGGTCGGCGCTTATAATACTACCTTTTGTGGTCGTAAAATAGAACGCAAAATGAAGGAAAATGAAAAATGAAGTTTCGCAGTGTGGAACAGTAGTGTAAAAAGCAAAGAAAAATTGGTGAGCTGGTGGACGGAAATTTTTATATCGGACCATTTTTTGTATTGTGCCCTAAGGACAAAGCAAGCTCAACGCTAATGCAGTGCTCTCTTTTTCATTTTGAGCGTAGTAATGCGGTGTAGTAAAAGTTATATTTGTTCCCGATCAACTCCATTGATCACCGTGGTGTGGGACGTCGTGGTGTTAGCTTTTTTCATATCGTACGAACAAACCTGTTGAAATACGTGTATCTTGGACGCGATATTGTTACGTGTACAGCAGGTGACATAGATGTATGCTAGTAGCTCGTGAAGAATGGCCTTTTTGACCTTTTCAGGAGCGCAGGTCGATGTTGATAACCAACCGAACGACTAAACTATGTCACGTCGTCGCTCTTGGTGTTCACGCTCTTGCAACGGTGTGAAAAGCGACGATTATCTATCAAAAGCCCAGATCTTTGGAATACATGTACGCGCACCAATCAAACGATACCTACCAATTCTTCTCTACTGGACAGCTTTTTATGGCAATACCGATAGCGAACTATATATATGTTAACTAAACCTTCGCACGCTCGACAATTTTCCTTTGTTTTAGCAGTGTAAAAAGATCGGCACTTTTTTGGCCCAATTTTGCGCCAATTTCCTAATTGGCCGTTAATTTTTTCAAAGCATGGAAAAGCGGATCTCCTAACTTGCGACATTCAGTAAAAGCCAGCCACACGAATCTGCACCGCATGAACCATAATTTTTATTGTCGTGGAATGTGCGAACGATACTTTTTGGTTTTTTGCACTTACGATGATTTTCTTTTACACCAAACACGAATATGATACATTATTCGCATGGGTTGTCCTTCTCAGTATCTGTTTTGCGACGATAATGAGTTCCACGAAGCCACTAAGTGTATTTGCACTGATTTGCAGGGTGACGTGGAAAATATTGCACGTGTGGTATGTTTTGCTGGAGAATTCATTTCATATATGTGTTTACTATCCGGCCGCATGCCAACATAAAAGAATTGATGTGTTATTCCAATAATAAAACAATAACGCTGCGCTCTTGGAATGCTTAATTTTGTTTTGGGGTTAGTAAGTTAATTATGTGGAAGAGGCAAACATCTATCAAAGCACATAATACATCGCCAGTAGAAACATCAATCAATCGATATCCTACGTGCCAGTGAAGCAGCAGCTATACACAAATGGTAAAAATTAGGTACTGTAAAAATAAAAAATGTGACTCAAAAAAGATCTTTTTGCACTATCCTATCATTCCTCCCACTCGTCTGCAGATGTGTGAATTAAAGTTCATTATGTTAAGTTACTCACTTGATACAAAATAAAAAAACAAAAATTGTTTACACCCATTAGTTATGCGACCGTGAAAAGTTTTCATTCCAAGTTTCCTATGAATTAATCACATCCCTTTCCGTTTCTAAAGCGGAATTCGTGTAGAAGCATTGCAATGAATGATTTTCGCACTGAACCATATTATTCAAATTTATGCTTGGTACAGTTAGAATAATGCTTTGGTATCACATCATGTATCGGTGGGCAAACAAATGAATGCAGTTAGAAGAAAAACACATATTCGTTCCAGCAAAACTGCACAGTATGTTGTGGTGAAATGCTCTAGAACAATTATGCGGAAACTGTTGTTTGTTTTATTCACCTCGTAGAGTTTAACTTTAGCTTTAGAGCTTTCTATGAATGCAAATGAGTTAAAGATTATTTTGCGGTGGTCATTGGATGGATGTTGATACCAAAAAAAAAAAAAAAAACGAGCTGCTGTTTTGTGCGGCCATTGAATGTGATTGCTTAATTGATTCAATCACTGGACCATATACTGTTTTAGTTACAATGACACAAATCGACCACTTCGATTTGGCTATGTTCAATTACATGACATTTGACTCAGAAGAATGGGGATGCAATGTACTATTTTAGATTTACAAATTTGATGTAGAAAAAATTAAGAGCAGTTTCATATCGATGTAAGGCTTATGTACAAATGTAATATTGTTTGAGTTTCCGTGTGTAAATTCAATATGTGTTAATATGTAACAAATGTAAATATTTCGGGACAGTAAACATTTCTATTAGGCACATGAGCAACCCAGCATTACGTGGTGTGGGTTAAACCACGTGGTGTGGTTAGTTGTTAAACCTATGGGAGTATTTAAATCTAGACTTATGGATTTATTTTGAAACATCTATTATGTTGTTTTGTTCTTCAAAACAATATGTCATTGTATGTGATATTAACATTGTGCCCTGTAGACGTTAAGGTCCTGTTTGTTTACTAAGTGCTTACTACTATGCTATAACCTCCATTAACGTCTACATTATTTGCTTAGACAGGTATGGTTTTCCCTTTGCGAATGTAAAGAAAAAGTCATTTTGAATGTATTAAATAGATTACGACCAAAACAAAAATAAAATACGTGCGATAGAAAATATAGGAAGTAATACTCGTGCTAAAGATGGTTGTGCTCGCGACTGAGTAACTGGCATGAATTGTGGCGTAAATTTAGCATATCAGTAATATAAAATCTTAGGTAATCAAATTATGGTTATGGGGTATGATTTATTGTTTTTTTGTGTTTCACTATAGCATCCATACTTTATTTTTGCTGCGGATATCGATAAATATGTAATTTGTAATTCCACGTTGTTTCGTTTCATATTTTTCATCATAAATTTGTCGTAATTGGTCTCACATTGTGAGCCCTGTATTGTTTCCTAAGGAACGTTCAGCTGTATTAAATGGGTTTGCTTGGTTTGCATGGACAACAATTTTAGACAAAATGTTTTTCATAAAAGATAGAGAGATAGGAAGAGAAGGATAGTACTTTTTTTTTCTGCCCTATGGACAGCGTTGCACCGCTGTTCCACAACACCATCAGGTAATTCCTCTCATAATTACCTCATGTACCCGTATGATTAGGTTCCTTATGCTTTTTTGGCAATGTTAGTTTTATGTTAGTTTTTAAATTGTATTATGGGACCTGATCTTGATTACTGTGGATTAAATTAGTATAGAAACTATTTGTTTATCATTCATTCGTTTGGAAGAAATCAGCTACGAAAAAAACACAACATAAATTAATTTGAATAAATAACTCAGGTGACTCATGTGTCGCTTCTTCTTCTTCTTCTCTATAGCGTAACTATCTATAGCTATCATGCCTTCCGTTTAACCGGCTTTCTAAGACTGATTTTACCACCATAGCTGATTAGTCACTTCTCGCTAGGGGGAGACGGCCCGAATGGCAATTTATTTGAACTCTAAGCAAGCTGATTTGGATTAGTTCAATCCACTATCCGCTATATCATTAGTTAGCTTTAGGATATAGTGGATAAAACATTGTAGAATGAATAAATCATCAGAAATTTGGAAAAGAAATGTGATTTAGGGAAATGTGATTTGTCATATTTGACATTCTACGACTAGTTTGTCGTTGTGAAAGCAATCATATGTTCATATGAATTTGATTAGCATAGCAGTTCTTCTCTTTGGCGCGAAGACTGAACTTATGCCTGCTGTTTTACTGGCTTACTCTTCACTAGGGGAAGACGGTCCGAATGGGATCATGGTATTACCGGTCCTGTCGTGTGAAAGACCGGCACTGTTACCACTACACCACCGGGCCGCTCCCTCTTAGAAGTTGTAGCATAGCAGTACGATTATTATAATTATTGTGTTTTATTTTTTAAATCCATTTCAACATAATATGCAGAAAGAGAACATAATAATGATAAATTAAGTCGTTTTGATGAATGTAAATTTGCTATTATTATATTTTGCAGTTTTCAATAATCCCGGGCTACAATCAAAGTGTTGCTGGTTATGGTAACTCTTAGTTCGGGGTGCAGTGTAGTTTGGTTGTTGGTTAATACGAAAAATCGTTATTATCTTTTCATTTTTTTTAAACTTTTTTCGTAGACCGGTCGTATTGTCAGCTGCTTAGCGGTATAGTAGTCCAATTTTTACTTACAGTAACATATAGTTATCATAAAACATGTGTTAATTTTAAGTTATACGTTTTAAAATCCCACTCTATCACAGACGTATAGATTTAAATTAGTTTATAAAATAGCCAAACTAAACTAAAGAATACTGTTTTTCTCAAAAGCTTTTCAAACGATTTTACGTTCACCACTAACGTTACAATGTACCGCAAAAAATGTATGATTTCGCGAAACGAAGCGACGAAATTGAATTCCATCGAAACGACGGTCACAAATGCTAAAAATGCGATTTATAGCTAAATAAACTTATCCTATGGTTGGGTAAGTCCGTTCTGATACGACGACGGTTGTGTCGTTGCCTTGCGTATGTGTGTTATGTGCGTGTGACGGAATCCTACAACCGAACGGGTTAAAAGACCGATTGGGATTGAGCGACTGCCTGAAAAAAGGTCAACGGTTCAAAGTCTCCCAAAAATCCGGTGACAAGCTAACCCAGCACGAAGGCGGGCAGCTCTTGATAAGGCTGGTTTACGTGTGTTCCAGTATCCAGTGGCAACAAACAGCAGAGTTGCGACCGTCTTGTATCTAATCTGCACAACGATAGCGTAAGAGCTGACGCTATCATCTTACGTTGCGTTTTTTTTTCATTGTAGTCTTGTTTTTCGACAAACTTACCTGTGATGAGTTTCGTCGGTTGATGACATATGTAAATTCAGAGTCACCTGTGGCACGCTAAACACTACCGACTTTATTAATACGATTAGCGGAAAAAATGTTTGTTTAAACTTCTCTTACCGTTTCGTTAGTGCCTTTCTTTTGCTCTCTGAAACATTAAACTTAGACACTGTTTGAGGGTACGGACGATTCCAGCTATTCTCTTCGAAAGCTAATTAGCGATTACGCTAACAACTAAGAATATTATGAAGAATAGTAAAGATAGAATGCAGAACAAGACTGCAGGCCAACGTTAATTATAAACAAACTAAGTTTACTGATAGGAAGAGTATCTACTCATCTGACATCAATCCTATCCCCTGGGAGTGGGAAGCTCCTTAGTTAGTGCCAAATAATGAGGTTCATTGAGATATTGTTGTAGCGAACCGATAGATAAGTGTTTTTTTTTCTTAGAATCCGTTGGCATGCATAACATTCCCAACTCTGTCACCTTGCTCGTGTTTCGGAAGCGAATAGATAAGAACGCTTAGTACCAGCCAATCCAAAAGAGCTTACTTCCAATCTAGTTTTTGGGTATGCGATTGGTTGTTTAACCCTTATGATTTTATTTTTTTATTCTTTACTTATATTTAGTTTTATTATGCAGATTTATTTATCCGGATTCAACGTCAATTGTTGCACCAAGCTAAGCTACATGTTGATCATTAATCTTATCGAAAATTCTAGTTGATAGTGAAGCTGATAGGATAGTTATTATGGACAACCTAGTAGTATTGCACAGGATCATCAAATTATGAAGTGTTTTTCGTGGATTGCCAAAAATACCAAAAATGCCAAAAATCGAAAGTCGTCCGATGAAGTTACATAAAAAGTATAATGAACCCATATTTAGTAAAATAGATTTAAAATGCATAGTCAGAGGTGATTAAAGTTGTTCTCAACGCGCTAAAGCCATCATCGATACAGAAAACGAAACCGTATTCACAAAAAATGGAGCCAAAGCTCTGTTGTCTAAAATGATTAAATAGAGATTGTTTTTATGATGCAATCTTTCGAGTGAAAATTAATTTATTACGACTTCCCACTTCTTCAGATAAATACAAACTACATTATATTGATGGATGAAATGTCTTTGTAAGCACAACACATTTATACCCAAATATACAATGAAGAGCAAAAGTTGGCGGCGAAGCGTCGTAAAATATCTTTGTTTATTTTTATATATTAAACTGATATTTACTAAACACGAGAAATTATCATCATTTCAAGTGGTTCTCAATATTTCTGAAGCTTATGGTCTCGAAAAAGCTGGATTCGCCACTGAGTACTACAAACTATTCAACACTTATATTGCACACCTGACGCTGGCAGATTTGCGAATACATAATAATCACATGGCTAGTAATTACATTCCCAGGAACTGATTACTATTCGGAAAACACAACTTTCCAATCATAATGCGGTTTAGTTTGCAATGAGAAAATGGTAATCATGGTAATCCGAAAGTAGTTTCAATGCTACTGTACTGACATCGAACCCGAAAAAGGGTTGCTCATTTGCTTGGTAGAATTGAAAACAAAACGCGCAAAACCTATTGCGTAATGAACCGCACAAAACTTATAATGAACATTGTAATTAGTGTTGCATAATGTTCTTCAGCTTCACAGTAAAATATTGTGATAAAAATATTTAACTACATTTCCATGCTTATGCAACAGTTGGTTTGATAGTGCTGTGCATTTATCAATTTTACATTCTCCTACCTACCCAAACTCGCAAGTTGATATCTTGCCTGAACGAAATTGGCGGCGTGTGCAGGTTTACGTTTACATGTGTAGGTTTAGTTTTTAATTTTCGCTGAATCTGTCACACTTGTTGTAAGGATCAACAGAACTTTGATGCGTTCAAAACACTCTGTCATGTTTACGCTTCCATTGCGAATCAGATATTAGCTCGGGGTTGTTTACAAATTTTTGCTCTTCAAACCAAGTTTTCGCTTGCTGGATACTTACAATTATTTTTTTAATGTAAAACCCCGTTTATTGTCCTTGGGAAAGGGACATTTTTTTATCTTGTAAAACTCCTGGACATTACTGATTGAGAAGGAATTGATGATGTAAAGGTTTAAATGTATGGTAGCAACGAATTTAAAATTCTACAAAAAACTATGCATCTACTTATTTTTGCTTACCATTGTTCTTGATAAACATTAAGGACCAACAAGTTTTTTCCTCTTTGTGGGCCTTTTTGACACTAGTCTACGATTTGACTACCAGTTACTTTTGGCAACTATTCCATAGTTGTATACTATCCGTCTTCTTCATTCCTTGTCGAACCGACTTGTTCCACGTTTTTTAATTTAAAGCATCTTTATCAGTAATTTTATAATTAGGGCTTTTTTTAATACATATTAGTTATTAAATTATTTTCATTTTTGTTTAGTTTAAAACTATTAAAATGTATATTATATAACAATTTTTACTTGTATATCAATATTATTATTGTAGTTTTTAACTGGATAAATCATTATTTATTGTTGTTGTTTTCAATAAAAGTTCACTAGAATTGATTGATCAGCATGGCGTTACCATGAATAATTTGAAATAGGTTTGAAACAAAACATTTTATAAAAAAGGCACATAATTACTTAACAAATTTATTAAAATACTCTTCATTTCTGTAGTGTTAGCGTATTTCAAGTGCTATAGCACTGATATGGAACATTAAAATTCTGGAGCAAAAAGTTCATGTACTGAAATTTTATCATAACGTGGTCCAAGGACGCTACAATATTTTATTTTTGGAAATAACTGGGATACAAATTTCAAATCTTTATTCTGTATTTTTTATTGACAACCAATCAACTTCCAAAGGGCATAAAATAACGGTTATCCGTTTGGAGGCACCAAATACCAGAATATTGCAGATTAGTAAAGTTGATTAACAAAATTGGGTCACGTACGATAGCAGAAAAAAATGTGTGTATAAAAATACGAAGTCACGTACGGTCACTGCACTAAAAAAATATTTTAAGATACGCCAGACTGTTTCAGCTTGTTAAATCAAGCTGAAATTGAGAAATATCTTATTCACTTTGAATTTCTCTATGTTTACTTCAACTTTTCTTCGGCTAGGATATCCCATTTAATAAGTTTGATTAATATTATGTAAACATATATATTTATTTAGATAAATTGACATTAGAGAAAAGATACAACATTTATAAAATATACTACAATATCAACAAATGTTGATCCATTTAGTTTCTCTATAAAAAATTGGGTGTAAAAAGGTGTTAAAAAAACGATGTTTTTAGTTCCTATGTTAAACGTTTTCGTAATCTTATTGATTTGCAATCCTTAAAATGATTCGATATTTTTTCATATGATTTTTTGTATTTTTTATTGTTTTAGTTGTGTATTTTAATTTTTATTTTTGTGCAAAATTATTATTAGCTTTATTTTACTAATGTTAAATTTGATCTCATTCCAGCTGCTACTCGCATGGTGTTAGCTGGTGTTAGCGTGTTGTTTATTGATGGTGATTTTTTAAATTTTTTATTGATATGGAAAACTATTCAGTGCTTTTAACTTTAAAATTAGATTAAATATTATTGCATTACCAAAATTTCTGAAAAATAATATAAATCCATCTATCCAAATCCATTTATGATCGAATTTTTTTTTTCAATCATTTTGTACTTCTTTGTACTGCGGGACAGAATTTTGGTTGTATGGTAACTTATTCTGGTAGTTCGAAATCGTTATAAAATAAATGAAAATGAAAAAATAGCATAGAAAAGCATATAACGACTAACGTCTGAGGAATTTTTAATGCTAAAATTTTACGTAGTTTTTTATATTTTCCATACCCTATACCTTTTTTCCCATATTGCGCAGTAATAAAACAGGTTTAACCTATCAGAAAAGTAACAAAAAAATGTCTTAGTTTTTATGATCATGGTGAATGAACTTCTTATACCCTTCATAATTGAAAAAAAAAAACATTGACAATTAGTGATAAAGTGTGTTAAATTTGTTGTTGAAAACATGAAATATTTGAAGAACGCAAGAAACACTTTAATTTCAAGCGGCAATAATGATGTACGTATTTACAGAGCCTGTGACACGGGTTATACGACAGCGGTCTAAACTTAAAATGTCACGAGCTAGTTAGGTGCGTAAATTATAGCGTATAGAGAGTGCACAACAAGCCGGTGGTCTTCCCGGTACTAAATCTCCTGCGATGATCACAGCCACCCTGCACGTGTAAAACTGTTTAGTGAAAAAAATGAATCGTCCTCTAGGGTACGCTATCAGCCGCTGTCATCTAGTTCCTTGCTTTTATGTTGTGCACGTGTGCTGGGTGGGTTGAAACAGATTTTTTGCCTTATCTGCCCGCTCCATGTTGCGGTACAAGTTAGTGCTTAAAGTTCCGTTGGCAAGGTGCTCCTTTATCGTCAATTTCGGGAGGTGTACGTGCTGTATTTTATTTGTGAAGCGCGATAATCTCCACCTCGGTTCATGTGTGCTTTGGAGCGATATATTGTAAATACATAAATATGCAAAAGCTTCATTTTTACGCGTAGCATCCAAAGAAATACAGTCGAAGGTGGACTCGACACGTACGCTCAAATGTTTTCCGCTGGGTTTCGTATAAAACTGTCCTTTTGCTATGCGTGTGTAAGTATCACTTTCGAAACATCCTTTGTCTGGGAAGGGTAGCTTATCTGGCTGGATACAGTAGGAATTTGACGAAGATTATAGGCCGAGTGGCGCTGGCACGTATTTGGCTTGATTTGTTTCCCACCCTAACCTACCAAACCGCAATACATGGACACAAATACGCGCAAACGAGCGCGCGGGGCTAGAGCGCGTAAATGATGCAGCTCCACACAGCCGATAAAGAAAATTGGAAAGTGATGTTTTTTCAGCGCAGCCTGACGCACAACAAAAGAAAAAAGTCTCAAAAAAATGAAAAGAAAGTAAGAAAGTTAAATTCGTAGGAAGAACCAGCTGGAGCAAATCCTGTAGTGCATGGGCGGATCAATAAAGCGAGCGCGTATCTTGATTGCGTTTCGACGATATCGAACGATTTTGCTGTGAAATTTGCACCCGCTCGTGATCAGGTCACCGGCTCCTACTAAAATTGCTGAAATCTGACTACTGATCTCTAGTCATCAGACGCCCGTCTTTTAGGATGTGTAGGATTTACTACTGAAAAGACCCGTCGCGTTTGCGTTACGAATCACTGATCCTTTTTAGATGGTGATTATATGGCCTGCGTTGACATTCACTTGCCGTATCAACATAGCAGGCTGCACCCTTCCTCTAATCGTGGTCTGAAGCGTAGTAACATCTGGAGCTAGGAAGCGAAGGAAAGCTACATCCTTTTTTCTATACCACATTCACAAGATTCGTCAAGGAGCCTAAGAGCCACCGTGTGTTTAAAACTAAAAAGTTTTGCTCCGTTTCACTCCTAGCGTCTGGTGGTACTCAAGGAAAATAATAGTAGGTTATCGCCGGATATATCGCCCATGGTGCACCCCTGGAGACCATGATTAAATTGGACTTGAAAAGCGATCCCTTTTGCGGCAAAACGGTACGTTTCCGATCCTTTGGCAAGAGCAACAGTGGTGGTGAAATAGAGAAGCAGCAAGATAAACAAGTGTGATAAGCATCTAGTTTTTAGCAAATTAAGACATCCTTCGGGTTAGACCGCATTTTCGGAGCATTTGTTCATCAAATTCTATATATTCGCTTTTCGCTATGCACACGAGGGCCGAGATTCGAGATTTTGTCCTCAGCAATGTGGTTAAAATCTTAGGCTTTTAATGAAATACTACTGTTTCGGTCCCGTTCCGCATGAAATCATATCTGAATAGCTTGAAAAAGAAGAAAATGTTTAATGGATGCTCATGTCTTTATTCCGTGAAAACAACAAACAAAACACACATGGCAACAAACGTGTGGCGGGATGAAATCCTCCTTAACACGGCATAGCATCACAGTATAACGACTTCCTAAGAGATATAGAACACCCTACATTAACCCGGATGAAGACAAAGTGATGAGTGGCATTGAGGCAGGGCAACTTCTGCATTGAATTTTGGATACGAGACTAAATTTTCTTATGGGCTGTGAAGGTTGTGAAGTGGCTTTTTGATGACTTTATAGAGGAAATGGTCATTGCTGCTAGTGTTGACGAAGCAATTTCTAGTCGTATGTTGGAAAAGTTACTCTAAAAGTCATTCGAATATACATACACAACCATACACGTGCATAACGAACACACATAAAACATGATAAACCTAATAAAGAAGAATTCAACGCACATAAAACCTGTGAAACAGATTTGTTTCCGGGCTGAGTGGTTGTTTTTCTATTAAAATAAAACCAATATTTTTACAGACCCGTCTTGCTTTCGTTCGGCCCCCCATCCACTGCCCCTTCGACGGCGTAAAAGATGGTTTACGTTCTGCAGTATTAGAAAGTCACCCAACGAAATTCGCATTTCGTTCTCCGTATGACACGAAAAGCAAATGTTAAATCAAGCATACCAACCACGAGGTGGATGATTAATCAATTGCTTATTAAATTCTAGACATACCACACGAACGGCATAACCCACATTCAATTCTTGCGTTTTAAGGCAGGATCCCTTGTTTGTGCATTGTTGGTAAAGGAAAACAAATCGCCAAAAATGTTTATGTCAACATCTGTTGCAGATTTGCTGGTAGTACTTTTCGGATAACGCTACCAAAATTTGTATTTTGAATGTTTGGTTTGCTTTTGGTGGCATATTTATTTAATGTTCGAAGAAGGAATCATGGTAAAATCTATCTCTGTATCGTATCTGAAAATGTTTAATATATGCCAGTAGCAGAAGGTAGAACCGGTTTTTGAGAACCACGAACTTTTTTCAACGTTTGCATAAGCGTACACGATTTTTATGGACGAACGAGAGATTGACGAAACGTAAAAGCGCTACTTCGACGGATACTTGCTAAAGATCTGCTACATTTGGTAATGATCTGGTTTGACAAAATCTTCGAACAGTAATGTAAGCAATTAAATTTGGAGGCTCATTCTTCTTCTTCTATTTGGCGTAACGACCGTATGCCATCCATGCCTGCCGTTTAACCGGCTTTCTAAGACTGATTTTACCACCATAGCCTGGTTAGTCATTCCTCGCTAGGGGGAGACGGTCCGAATGGGATCATGGTACCAGTCCTGTCGTGTGAAAGACCGGTACCGCTACTACTACACCACCGGGCCGCCTGGAGGCTCATTGTTCAAAGGAATCGTGCCTTCCACTGGGGTACCACATAATATTGAATTTTATTGATTTATTATTTATTTGCTAGTTAAGTAATTTGCATTTATTTAGTAGCACAAAATTCATTCCTTATATTCAATAAAACGAGTATAAGCGTAAGCCTAACCATAGCGTAGATTAAGGAACGTCAAATGTATGATGGGTTGGCCCCTATGCAATGACACTCATATGGGAATCGTAATCGGGATAGAAAAGAAGATAAAAAGGAATGAAAGTCAAACAGGTGAAACGACAAGTTAGAAGACTTAAGTGCACGCAAGAATGAATCATGTCGGTCAATGGTTAATCCTAGACGCCAATTAATAAACAACTTGGACTTGGCCAGCAGAGTGACGTCTAGGAAAAAATAAAGGAGGGCATATGCGAAGGAAACGGCTGGTCATATAGAATGGGATGGAGGCGAGTAACGCGAAGCCATCAACACAATCACACAAAAGAGAAGCCAAATAAAAGGTTAGAGTGCGGTGGTCTTCGAATGGTTGAATGCCCAGCAATCCACCACCTAGGCTCATAATCAGGCAAGGGTACTAACGATGTAGCAAGAATTTTGCGGACGGAAAACCTCGTATAAGCGCTCAACCTCGGTTCTATAGGGTAAATTTGATATCGAGCCGTGGGGAACCAAATAAAGGCGAAGCACACCAGCAAAGACCAGACCAATATAATAGTGCTTAAAGAGGAGCATATTGGAACATTTCAAGACTTTAAATCTGTGATTGTGTTTGTACTATGTGGAAGGTTATTTTAAATTAAATAAAGTCATTATTATACTTAAATTCAGAGTCTAGTCTAGTGTAGAATGATCTAAGAAAATATTAAAATTTGTTTAGTTATGCTATTAATATAAATAATACAGCAAAATACAGCATCTCTTTTACACTACTGGTATTTTATGATTATGACTGTAATGAAACACTTTGTTTTCTTGTTTATCATTTAAGAATCCTGGCTCATCAACAGAGTTCACGGTACTCGTGAGGATGACTGAAAGCCCCTTTGTTTACGGTGTTGAACTGAGGGATCCACCAACAGCATCAAGAGACCCAAGCCAGTACGACCTACTATTCGGCCCCGGGAACATCTTGCTGCGGCATCAACATCAACCAAAACAGTTTAGCATGGCTGACTATGACGACCCGTACTTTTACGCAACCAGTAACATTTCATACGCATTTAATGACATTTTGCGTGCCAATATCTCGACCGCTATTGTGAGAGATTTAAATTTGACTGTTCCTATTGGTAGCACCAGTACTGCCGTCACTTTATCGGGATCAGCTCACGCTGGGGCAGGATCTGGCAGGAGTAGTGACAATTCGTTTCAGAATCAGCTCATCATACCTCTGTACGCTATCATCTTTTTGCTATCTGTCGTCGGTAATCTGCTCGTGATACTAACACTTGCTCAGAACAAAAGAATGCGTACCGTCACCAACGTCTACTTATTGAATCTGGTAAGATAAAAAAAAGCATTTAAAATGTTATAGAGACTAGTGTGCATTAAACAAAATATTTTCTACGAAATACTATACTATACATTACTTTCTAGGCAATCTCCGATCTTTTGTTGGGTGTCTTCTGCATGCCATTTACTCTCGTCGGTCAGGTGCTGCGCCGGTTCGTCTTTGGTGGAGTAATGTGCAAATTGATTCCATATTTTCAAGGTAAATTGTATTACAACCTTGCTTATCGTGTTAATTTTTTTTCTCAATTTAAAGTTAAATAAAGTCTTAGTTTTTAAGAAATTTTGAGTAGCTTTAGGCCAAAATGGACATAATGTTTTTTTTTGCTTGTGAACTTGTCGCTAATATGGCGCAACATCCATCACTTCAGATTGTCATCCTTGTAGTGTAGTAGCTTATAGTAGGAAAATTAACCAGGGGATGCTGCTGCTTCTTACGAAGTGTATTCCGGTCTCACTATGTTTGTTTCTTTCTTTTATTCCATGCTGTTTGGGATTAGCTAAAATAACATTTAACTCATTGTTATGGCGGCGACTACATTCAAGTCATTATTGAAAGGAAATAATGTATTGTTTTGTAATTGGCAATCAATACATAATAGAATTAAAATGTGCTAGATGCATATAAAAAGTATCAAATAATAGCACCAAAATGTATGAATGTTAAAGTTCACTAACTTCGTAAATTAGTAAAGAATGTCTAAAAAATCATATTCGGATCTTGCGAATCTGTCAACTGTGTATGTTTTCGTATTGGCAATCTAAGGAAAGTTTATTAATACGGATTGTTTGTGGGAACTTTTTTTTCGGTACATGCTGTTATGCTAGAGAACAGCAATTCTGGCTGTTGAAGAAAACTTGATTTGGACAACAAACTTCAAATACGTTATATGCCAAGCCGAATTCACTACGAACAACGAAAATAGCTACTTAAAGTGTGTTGTAAGCTGAAAGCGGGGAAGAAAAGAAGAATGAGCTGAAAACCCCTTACCTGAAATGTAATGTGAAGTCTTTTCCTATGGCGGAACTAGCCGTACCTTCCCTCGAGTTTCTTGGGGAAACCTCACAGCATCAAGCATCTTTTCTACATTGGAGAACAGCACGTAGTAATTCCTTCGCCATAGAAAAAATGGTGGAACGTACGTTTCCATTTCCTTTTGTATATGCAATGCTATTACTTTCACTTCTTTTTCTGGAACAAAATACGTAAAGAAATCATTTGTATCCGGCTTTCCTTGGAAAAATTGACCCTCTATTTGCCACCCTATGATATGAAAAAATAAAAAAAACACTCTTCCATCTCAATTCAATATTGGCAGCCAACTTCTGATGTGAGCTGTGATACTATGCCTACAGCACAAATCTGTTCACGAAGTGTTTGAATCATGCACAGGGCATCCCTAACCTTTTGCACTGGTATTTGTACGTATTTGCAATCCGAGATGAGATAGGTAGGTTGAGAAACATTTGTCAGATCGTCAACAACTTGACGCGACGTCGTGGATTTTATTTCAGGGATGCTTTTTTGACAGTTATTACATCAGCAACACGTGCTCGCAATGTGTTTCCGTTTCCGTTTCCGTTTCCGTTTTCTTACGTTCATCCTTGGTCGGTGTGATCGGTAGACGCGCCCGAATCCATCTGTCGGCATTTTTGATGGCTGAGTTTTTGTCTTTTTTTCCTGCGCACAAATACACACACTAAATGTTGCATGTCACAAGTTACCGGATATTTGCGATGCTGTTGAGTGATACAGAGCCAAGATTGCAAGATAGTGTAATCAATCGTTAAACGTCAGCCTTACCTGATTGAGTAGAAATTGTTTTAAGCGGTGATTTTCTTCGAACGATGACGAATTGCGGTTTCAGCACAGGTACAGAATTTTCCATACGATTTATTAAAGCAATTACTCTTCAGTTTTCAGTTCAGTTTTTCTGGTGTGAGCATTTGTCTGTTTTATTTTGTTACTTTGTCTTAGTTAACTTTGCGACAGCTAGAGGGAAAAGACAACATTGTCTTTGTTAGATAGTAGAAACAGACATCAGATTGAAAACGTTTCTCCTTTGTATTCTTCTTTCATCTCGTGACTATCTACATAGTAATGCCCGCAGTGTTGCCGGTTTACTCGACTTAGTTTTATCATCACGAAAGGTTAGTCATCCCTTGCTAGGAGCAAGATTTTAAAAGAAAAGGTCTCGATACTACTACGCTAGCTCTTGAAAATGTTTACTTCGAACGTTAATTACATTAATATGTTAGAATGCTGTAACGGCCTTCCGTCAATAATCAAAAAGCTATATATGATGAAGGTTTCAGCGTATTAACGAATAAAACATGTTCATCTCTTTATATATTTTTGCATACTAACGCGTGACTAATTTTGTATAAATTTTATGGATGAAATGTGCAAGAAATGTTAATCTGACATCTGGAAACCTAGTTACGAAAGCCTATCTAAATGCAAAAAACATTTTGAATTAACACACATAGAATGTAGAATATTTCCTAACAAAATTCCACCAGCTATAAAACAAAATATCTTTTTGTATCACCTTATGCACTAACAGCTGTACTTAAAGCGTTAAACATGCGCGTTCAAATAAAAAAAAACTTTTGATATGAGAATATTTTTCTCCCTACCATTCTAACCTGACGCAAGTCAACTACACAATTTTCGACATATCCATCCCGAGCACCCTTATTGTGATTTTCAATATACTTTGACCGTATGTATAAAACAACGAACGTACTATCAAACAACATATGATAACTACCTTTGATGGTTTCAAGTAGAATTCCCCTGTCAGTTTAAATCCTCATGGTTGTGGTCATGTAAATAACCGACGTAAATCTTTATCAAACCCCTCTTTTATATCTATGACGAAGCGCAACAAGAAATGATTCTGATACCTGTTCGCTATTCATAACATTTTTCTGCAACTTTTTTCTCTATCATTTTAAACTCCGTGTCCTGAGCGGGGTTCGTTTGGATGTCGTTTGATTGCATTATAGTTTTTCTAAAAATGCAGCATTTAGAATGTTTTATCGGTTGTTTGAGACCGACATCATCGTCTCGTCGGGAATATCTTAAAATATTCCTAGCAAAGATAGATTGACTAGTAACGGTGGTAAACAATTGTCTAATATTCATTAGCTAGCATTGGCTAGCTCTTTACATCAATGAAGAAGAAGTGCTATATTATAATATTAGGCTGGCGAACTATAAACATGTTCTTCGACTCTACCCTATTGCTTGCCCAAATACTGCATGTTTTCGTGTCTCATATGTCTACTGAGTTTCAAAAGTGTTCCTCAAAGGTTACAATGAGTATGATTTAATAATTGTCTTCACTCATCTTGCCGTTGCCATACACCAATATACAGTGATTTAATGAGCTGAGCTTCATTAATTACGTCATATACCGTTTCAATACTCAATCAAAACCAGATAGCATCTTGGAATCTGTATTCAATTAAGTCCCTCATTTCGTTCTCCTCAGTAAACTATTTTCACTAGAAACAAGCAGCTGGATTGTTTCCCTCTTATTCTCTTTCCTTTTGGTAGTGTATGCCTTGTAAAAAATAATTACAATATTTTAATCCTATTGGACTATAGTGACAGTGAAACCCTACAAAGTGTTTATAACTTTACGTTGGGTAATTTGATTAGCTTATTAATAAAAATAAATAATAAATAAATCAGCTTAAATAAATAAATAAATGTTAATAAAATGTTATAAATAAATAAATCTTATAACTTTTTTTTTTGTATTCAGTATTCATATATTTTTCATATTCAATATACATGTTCACATATAATATTTCATTGGTGCCGGACTTAATCATGTCCTCTACACAATAGCTTATGGAGTATAATTAATTCTATATCATGCTTCTATCATACGTAAATGTAGATTTACTTTAAATGATTGTTCAGCAGGGAAAACTATTAATAAAAACCCTGGTCACATTGAGTAATCGACAAAACACAAAT
>JXWZ01000875.1:0-10876 GCA_000956215.1 Anopheles farauti No. 4
AGTTACGGACCACTCGTGTGTGATCAGTGCGAAACAGAGTTTGAGAACCTTGGTCAACTGAAACGACATCTGCTACACGAACATCATGTTCGTCGGGGAAGCTTAAAGTGTCCGCACTGCTCAAAACGGTTGTACACACAGATCGAACTTCGGCAGCACTTTGAGTTTCACCATAAGCTGGAAAACAAAGCTAAACGATTTCGGTGCGTGAAATGTGGCAATCGCTATTGCCTAAAATCCGAATTGACGGCTCACATGAAAGTGTCCCACTCCGCCAAGGACGTGATGTGTGGCGTTTGCCATAAGATGTAAGTCAGTGTATCAGACATTCTTTAGCTTTTATTAAAATTTTAATCATTACTACTCATTATTCGGCCGTAGGTATAGCAAGTATAGGATCAAAAGCCATATGCAGGCGCTTCACACCGACACTAGCTTCGTTTGTGAGTTATGTGGACGAGCCTACCGTAACGAAGAACTTTTAGACAAACACAAAGAACAACACGACACGCTCAGTACCGACTCTGCCATGACGCAGTGTCACATTTGCCACCGGGAAGTGCGTGCAGATTACTTGAATCGTCATATTAAATCTATGCACACGACGAAGGAAATGCACGAGTGCCAGCGTTGTGGTAGAACCTTTCGAAGCAAACATACACTGCAATCACACACCGAGCGATCCTGTCCCAGCGCTTCGCAGCACGTGTGCTCTACTTGCGGAAAGCGTTTTAAAACTGCGGCGAAAATGATGGAACACTCCGTTACGCACCAGAAACGGGGATACTACACGTGTTCGGTGTGTTTGGAGCAGTTTGACACCAAATTACAGTTATTTACACATCAAAATAAAGAGCATTAAATTGTTCTACTAACACCAAACGTTCAATTTATATGCTTCGTTCAGTTCGCCTGGTGGATCAACCACATCGGAGCCGAAGGTGCCAAAATGTCAAATGTATTTATTGTTGTTTTGTTGTTCACAACAACTGTTCCGTAGCATTTTGTGGATCGATTGGCGAAAGAAATGTTATTTATGTGTTTCCTTTTTTTCTAATGATATCGTAAATGTATTACTTCGACCCCAACGCAAGTAGTTTCAGTATAATTTATGAAACTAAAATTTGGAAAAGGTAATAACTAATAAAAAGTGATCCTCGCATTGTTTGTTAAGTGATATTGTGATGTTTTGCAATGCAACTGGAAAACTAGCGTTATATATGTGCTAAATAGTATGCAATGTCCATGGCAACGAAATGCGATGTTTGCTTATCCACGACGGAAAGCGAATACAAGGAGCTTTTCGTCGAGAAGCGTGTGCATATGGTCGAAATCGTAGCGAAACACCTGTGGTTCGAGGTATGCTGTACTCTAGTCGATACTCGATTAAGTGTCATTTGTAACTATGTTTATCTCGTTTCCAGGTGAGACAAACAGCCGAAGGCAATTTCCTGTGCACAAGGTGTTGGTCAGCTTTGTATGAATTTCACCAGTTTTACTGTGCTGTTGAGCGGGTTCGCGAACAACTGGAACTGTCCATTCTGGGGACCGCTGAATACGTTGGCTCTACGGATAACAAGGTGAACGAAGAGGTGTGCGACGGTGGCGGACCCAAGTATAGTACGGAGTTTCTCGAGATAAAAGCTGAACCATTAGAATCACTGGACGCCATCGAACCGGAGGACACGAACTGTTCCGGTGAGAAACCACTGCACTGTGCGTACGTGAAGTGTGAGGAAACGGTCGAATCGGATCCGACCGCTCTCTGGTCCGGCGATGAGGATGCTTGCAAATCCGACTCGTCGTCCGGCGACGAAAAGCGAACCAGGGGCCGTGAGCGAAAGCTCCAGAAAAAGCCTACCCCGGTGAGCGAGGAGGCGAGGAAAGAGAAGGCGGAAGCTCAACGCTTGGAAGACGAGGGTTTGTTGCGGTTCTACCGACGGATCGTGTGCGAGGTGTGCGACAACCAGCGGATGATGGTGGGCGAGCCGCAGATCGATTTCGGTACGTGGCGTGCGTTGCTGCGCCACACGAAGGAAGTACACCGGCACGACAAGGTGTACGTGAAGTGTCCGGTGTGCGAGATGAAAATGCGTACGAAGCAGACGCTGCTGCAGCACAAGGACTGGCACGAGAATCCGGAAAAGTATCGATGCGAGCTGTGCGGCGAGATACACCAGAACATGAAGGAACACATGCAGAACAAACACCAGGAGCGCCAGTTCTGTTGCGATGTGTGCGGCAAAAAGTTCCCCTTCAAGAAGCGGCTCACGGTGCACATGAAGAAGATGCATGTCGAGAAGGACATCATCTGCGAACATTGTCAAAAACCGTACGTTTGAGCGAGGACTTTTTTATTGCCTTCTGCCGTGGAATTTACCTTTCGTTTTCCATTTCGCAGTTTCACGAAGTACACCATCGAGGATCACAAACGGTCGGTGCATACGGCGCGCTTCGTGTGTGAACATTGCCCGAAAACGTTCAACAGTCGGTTCCGGTTGCGGCAGCACATGGAGGAGCACGACGAAAGTCTGCGCAACTCGACCGCCGTACCGTGTACCGTCTGTGGGCAGGTGATGCGCGACAAATACATCCTGACGCGGCACATCAAGCTGATGCACACGGTACAACCGTCCGTCAGCTGTACGACATGCGGCAAGACGTTCAAGTGCAAGCGCAACCTCTCCGTGCACATGACGAACGTGTGCCTCGAACCGACGCGCCTCTTTCCGTGCACCATATGTGGCAAGGAGTTTCGGCGCAAGAACAAACTCAAGGAACACATGTCAACGCACACGGGCAAACCACTGTACATGTGTTCGTTCTGTCCAGAAACATTCCGCCAGGATACGCATCTCTACTATCATCGTAAAAATGCGCACTACGAGCAGTGGCTAGAGATGCAGCAGCAGCGTAAGGAGGGAGTTCGATTTAAATTGACTGAGCTAACGTAAGGGAGGGGTGGATCGAAACAGTTTCGTAGTATGTATATTATATTATATAAATGGACCATAGCTAGATCCATTTAAATTTAAATTTTATGACTCAGTACTACAGTAAGACAGTAACAGTAAGATACAAGTACTCCGTAACAAACATAGTATGCCACTACATACGGTGTTGCGATGATGATAGAAACCTTAAGAAAAAAAATTTCGCCAGTGTGTTTATCCCGAATTTAAAATATCGAGGCCCATACACCGATTGATTGAAGATCAATAAACAGAATGCAACAGTTTAATTATTTTTCCTGCGTTTTTATTATCATAAAACATAAAACGTTTCGGAATTGTTATGATTTATTTTGTCGACTCCAACTTCGAGTATTCAAGTTTCAGGTATAACCATTTACGTGACAGTTAAATTCTTATTGTTGTTGTACTACTTAAAAAAATATTAAGAAAAATAAATCTGGTTTGTTTATGTTGACTGATGCTATATAAATATAGCTTTAAAGTTTGTATTTTCCGATAAATACATTTTCCTAGTTCGGAGTGTTAAATCCACTCCTAAAATCCTAACCTTGCCCGGAGTGATCGCTGCCCACGAACAAAATTGTGAAAACTGTGCAATGATGGAAACGACGGCCGGGGAACCCCGGAAGTGCACTACGTGCCTGTGCACGAACGCACCGGATTATCTGAGCATTTTCGCCGAGGAAAACCGTACGAAGAATATCGCGCAGATTGTGGCCAAACATCTGTGGTTTGAGGTAGGTGCGTTGGGGTTTTCGTGATAACAACACCAAATCGTAATGGTCCATCCCGTTTCCCTTCATTAGGTGACACCCGTCGAGGACGAAAGTCAGTGGATATGCACACGCTGCTGGATTTCACTTGAAGCATTCCACAGCTTCTACCGCACCATCGAACAATCGCGCGAGCAGCAGACTGATCTCTTCGGCCACGAGAGCCACGACAAGAAGCGTTCTGGTACGCCGCCGGGTGTCAACAATACGGGTCCAGCTTACAATACCGAATTTCTCGAAATCAAAGGCGAACCGGTGGATGACGAGGAAGGGGTGGACGAGGAGGAGGAGGAAGATGAAGATGAGAATGGCAGCTTAAGCGACGACCGAATGATACCGGACGATGAGATCAAAAGTGAGGACGAGTCGTCGCCGGGGGCAAGTGCGAATGAAAGCGATGCTTCGTCAAGAGTTGTGAGGGGTAGGAAAAAGGCACGTCGTACCCGAGCGTCGACCGGTGGGCAGAAGGGTGGTGCAGCGTCAGGAGGCGACGAGGATACGCGGTTGGCGAAGCGAAGGGCAGGCGGACGCTTTCCGTCCCACCCGGAGGAGGATAAGAGTATACTGGAGTTTTACAAACGGATCGTGTGCGAGGTGTGCGACAACAAGCGCATGATGGTGGGCGAACCGCTGATCGAGTACGCGACGTGGGGCGAGCTGTTGCGGCACACGAAGGAACAGCACGGCCACTACAAGATCTTCGTCCAGTGTCCGGTATGCGAGATGAAGCTTCGCACGAAGGTGACGCTGGTGCAGCACATGGACATGCATCTGCATCCGGACAAGTATCGGTGCGAGGTGTGCGGTGAGGTGTACCAGAACATGAAAGAGCACATGCAGAACAAGCACGAGGAGCGTCAGTTCAGCTGCGATCTGTGTGGCAGCCGGTTCCCGTTCAAGAAGCGGCTGGTGGTGCACATGAAGAAGATGCACGCGGAGAAGAACGTCACGTGCGATCAGTGCCAGAAATCGTGAGTGATTTTTCCAACCGTTTGTCGGCGATTGGTGTCGGCGTTTTGTTTTGTTTTTAACCATTTCTGCTCTCTCCATGCCTCACACAGCTTCACAAAGTACACGATCGAGGACCACCGGCGTTCGGTGCATATGGCGCGGTTCGTGTGCGAACACTGCCCGAAAACGTTCAAGATCCGGTTCCGGTTGCAGAAACACATGCAGGAGCACGACAAAAGTCTGCGCATCTCGACGTGCGTACCGTGCCCGACGTGCGGGCAGGTGATGGGCGACAAGTATATCCTCCGGCAGCACATCCGGCATATGCACGCCGAACAGCAGGCCGTCGACTGCGAGACGTGCGGCAAAACGTTCAAAAACAATCGCAACCTGAAGGTACACCTGGCGAACGTGTGCATGAAACCGGTTCTGCTTCATCCGTGCGTTATCTGCGGGAAAGGCTTCCGGCACAAGAACAAGTTGAAGGATCACATGACGTCCTGTGCGCCAAATTGAAGCCCGGGTGGCAGTCGGTTTGTGTGTGTATTACAAAGTGGTGCAAAAGTGGACCACCGGGTCCTCTTAGATATATTTTATTAAATTTAATTTATATGTTTTAATCATTTCCCGTCGTGCTTTTCGGATCCGTTGCAATCTGCGATCGTTGAAGTAGTAGGCTATGAAAGTTATTGACGAAGTTTTTTTAATTTAATTTATTTTTTAAAATATTTTTATATTTCGAGTGAGAGAAACGATTATTTTGGGCGGGGAGCGTAAAGTAGAATGCGATGAATTTATTTTTTTGAGGTTTAACCTCAAGGAAGAATCAATTTCACGGTCGTATGTGAGTATCCTCTAACTTATTTCATCCCGAGGTCGATATTTTTTACGTTTTTTTTCTTCCTTTACCATTAGGTTGCTGTAGTAGCGCACCATTACCAAAGAAATACTGACCTACTAAAGCACCAACTCTTTTTTTTCTAAACATATCTAAGCGTAAGTTTGTGCGAGTAACAACAAGACCATTTCCGTTTGTTTCCTAATGCACCAAAATACTCATTTCAGATAGATACGCATATGACGATCATACTGATGTTTGAGAACACATGCAGAAGACTCTACTGTAGGCTTACAGTAAACGAATTTTTAATGTTTAAATTATCTTTAGAAGGTTAGGATTAGGGGCCCACATTTTTAAATCATGAACGTACTTTTTGATATTTATTGTATGATTTTAAGTTTAATTTATTTTTTCAATGTTTGAGCTCGATTTCGTTAACATGAGAAAGAGCGCCGTAGTCGTAATTCCCGTAGCAACCGTTCGGGTTCTAACAATGTTGTACATTCCCAGTTCTATAGCACCAATTTGAAGAAGGGCTCGAGCGTATGATACAAGAAATGTGTTCTTAAGGAATCATTGTATGGAGCAGTGTTTTGTAATAAGAAAAAAGAAAACAAACATGCTTTTGTTACAACGTTTTGGATGACAACACATTCAAAGAAAAGACAAACGACAGATAAAAAATAAACGAGAAACCCGTGGAACAAAGTTCTAATTAAAAAAATACTCCCTTTAAAATGGTTGATGAAAGTTTTTAAATTCCCCTCCGAAAGCTAAGCAAATAAAAGCGCAGTCAAACTGCCACTAATCCATCGAAATCGGCAGCCGTCTCCGCTTTTGGGCGCATTATTTCATCTTCTCGCCGCCTGCTGCTGAGATGTGTGATTTGACACAACAAAAACTCACTTAAATTCAATTTCGGACGATATGAGGCAAAATTCAACCACAAGTTCGGTAATGTATCATTTGTTTTCAACTTATATTTCAAATTTCGACGACGAAAATGTTCCATTTTCCCACACACCCCATACACACGTACACGTACTGCGCACCGCGGCCTCCCCCGTGGTTGTGTGAGTGGAGGCTTTTTCCACCCCTCTGCATCCCCAAGACGTTCATTACAGTGAATGCATTATGTGCTCGAGAATTCTTTTTTTTGTATTACACAATGCTCAACATACATGACACGGGCGCCATGTTTGTTATTGGTTTCTTCGTCTTTCGCTTCTCACATCTCGGTCTGATTTGCCTTACAGTTTCTGGCGCTAATATTTCATTCTGTACAAAAAAAAAAACAGCGAGTAATTCTTCGTGCATACACCCACACACGCACAGACACACAGAGGACGACGAGCGTGTGTTTCACCTTGTTCACCGTGTTTTCTTACATTCGTAAAAAAAGATTTTAATTACATTAAAAATTAGGAATAATTTTATCAGACGTATATCGCATGTATAGCAGTATAGGTAATATGTGTGTGTGTATATTAATATATACGAACGAAAACTCGTTGATACCTTAGCCGTAATGATAGTAGCAGTAGGTAGCGTTGTAAACCCGGAACGTAAAGAGCTTTAAACGGTATTAATATACACAATATTAGCATATAGCACATTGTTGTGTGTGTGTTGTTTTGTTTGAGTTTTTTGTCTAATTATTTAGTTGCATTGTTTCATTTTCTCCGTCTCGTTTTTAACCTCTAAAAGAAAAAAAAACAAATTCCCAAAGTTTGATTTAAATTAAATTGATTAATAAAATAATTCAAAACATCACTCGCTTTTCACCCCGGTTCGGTTTTATCCTTTTTTTTAATCACACTGTACATTGTGTGAGTGAGTGTGTGTGTGTGTACGGTTGAGTATTCTTATTCGTTTCGTACGCGTTGCCTATGTTCTTCCTTGCGCCAAATTCGCAGCCTTCTCGGTTTAGAAATGTAGTGGTTAGGATTTATTTTTTCATTTGCTAGTGGGGTTTAGTGCTAGAGGAATATGTGGTTGGTAAGAGATATAATAATGAAAAGCGACGAGAGAGAGAGAGAATGTTTAAAGAGAGTTTGTATATATTAGATTCAATTCCCGTATCCTTTACTTCTCCCTTTGCTTTTTTGTTCTTATTCCGATCGCGTAAGGAGTTTTCAGTTTTTGTTGTACACTAAAGCGTAATAAAACGTAAACGATTCTATTACAAACATTGCCACAGTTATCTCTCACAGTTTTACAAAAAGAGAGAATCGCGCACGGTGTGTTTTTGGAAAGGAGCACGGAAAAAAATCGTCCACGGAGTGTAGTGTAGCAGTGAAAAGGAAGAAAAAGCTTTGCTTCTTACCGATTTCCATTACTCGTATCCTTATCTCTCTCTATACCTCGCATTTCTCGTAATTGGATGTTGTTATCCTACCCTAAACATTTAAATATATTTACATACAACGCAGAGGCCAATGGGCTAGCTAATTTGAAAACACGTTCCAAAAAGGAAAACCCCTTTTTCACTCGCCAATATCATCCGTTTACACTCTGCACTTGTTGCACATGTTTTTCCTTGCACACATTAGCAAAAAACAAAAACAAAATGCGAAACGAGTGTGGAAACATGCACACATACAAGCATGGAGGGGAGGAGCGGGTGGAGGAGGGAGATCGCCGAATAGATTTTTTTAAAAAATTTTTTGGATGGTTTTAACAGAGAACTGCGAAATGGCGACAAAAATGTAACGACATGCGCCATGAGGTCGCTCACAAACATTTCCTTTTCACGCGAATATTTCTTAATTTACACCGTAAATAGGACCGATACGCGCGTATTCTACTAGCTTTATACATTCATTCTCATGTACAAATATACGCCACACCGTCGGAGTTTTCTTGGCTTCTTGGCGTAATATGTCCTTACAAAAGCTAACACACCACTAGTTCTTACTTTCTAACCGTCCACTTCTTCGTTCTCTTTCTCTCTCGCCCCGTTTACCTGCGTATGTTTACGTTAAATTAAACTATTTTTATTTTCTCTGATTTACGGATTCCCTTCTTTCGTGGAGAGTAGAGTGACACCATTTTGATTTCATTTCCTGTCGCATTCTCCTATGTACAAGATTGCAGAATGCTAGCGAAATAAAATGTCAAATAAACGTTAGTGTTTTTCTAACCGACATCCTGGTATCGCCGCTAGCAAGCCTTATTGGAGCAAACGCAGATTCGGTACACCCGCCGAGGAGGTATGAAACTAACACACTCACAGCAGTGTTGTGTTGAAAATGCAACAAAAAAACGTATGTTTTCACAGTAGGCGCCGCATGATGGACAGGGGAAACGAAACAGACAACACCGAAAAAAACAGTCAAACCGACAACAATCGCGTTTCTTCTCGCTCGCGGGGAAAACCATGGAGGCAGCTTTAAGTTCGAAAATTGTCGGATTGGCGGCTTCTGTACGGTGAGTGTGGCGCCTTTGTACTGCATCGCTGGCTGCTTAGATGTGCATGCCGAATCGCTCTCACAAGATGCCGTTCGTGATGTACTGGTAGCCGTCGTACAGTTTGGTCGAGAGCGAGTTGAGCGAGTCCTGGATCAGCTGCTCCACCTTGCGCTCCAGCTCCTGTTCGGTCAGGTTCATGTGGAAGCGATTGCGCAAATTGCGCACCGTCCCTGAGCAGCCGTTTTTGAAGCAGGGCAGCTGGGAACCTGTTGGAGGAGAAAGGGAGCGCATTGAGAACGCATCGCTTTTACTATAGCAACCAACTGGTGCGGACTACTAGATCCACTTACTGCTTCGCATGATCTCCACGATGTTGATGATGCGATCCATGTGCTTGCGGGCCGCTTTCAGCCCATCGAGCAGGAGGTACTTGAATTCGCAGTACAGCTCCGATTCCGGGCCGCCCATCACATCGACAAACTCGGGCGTCAGTTTAAACGGAGACTGTTCAAAGCCTGTAGTTGAGAGAGAGAGGGAAAGAGAGACAAAAAAGGGGAAAGGTTATACACTCATTCGTTGTATTATGTTTGGACGTGATTTTCTTTATGTGAATTCAACTCCAGGCTGGTTTCAATTTTCCAATCACTTTGCAATTACCTAGATTTTTCGGCGATATGCTCAGGATGAAGCCAAAGTCGATATGGATCAGATGTCCATCGGAATGCAGCAGGATGTTACCATTGTGCCTGTGACACAGAAGTGGAACACAAAAAAATACACGTTAGGGTGCACACCCAGCCGCAAAAGACACTGAAAAGCCGAACTTACCGATCCTTCACCTGCAGCAGGTACGAGATCAGACAGTAGGCGGCGCAGGAATGCATGAAGTTGCGCTGGGCCCGTCGGAACGCAGCCGTCTCCACCTCGCCGTACTCGTCGATGAAGTAGTCCTTCAGGCTCTTGTTCGAGTTCTTCTTGATCTGGTGCAGCGAAACCGTGTTGACGATCGTTTCGATCAGCCCGGAATCGTTCGACAGGCAGACGATCCGGTACGGACGCACCCACAGGCCAACCTTTTCCTCCTCCCAGATTAGCTTGAACATCTACGGGTGGGTGTTAGCGAGGGGTGAAGAATAAAAAAAAACGGTTAGCTATCGAGCTTGGGCAAGACATCGATCTCTCGGCGAACCAGATTCGCCTTCCTGTTTACCTGCAGCAGCTGCGTCGCCATCAGCTCCTGCCGCAAATCATCGCCACACTTCACGATCGCCGACAGGAGCTTCCAGTTCTGCAGATGTCCGTACGGGGACGACTCCCGTATCTGTTTCTCCTTCTCGTGCCATGGTTCCTGCGGGTGGATGGGTTGTCGATTAGAAAAAAAATCGGTGGTTTATATGTTTGCGGCACGCAAGGGCGACCTCTGCCTACCTTCAGTGCAGCGGCGGACGGATCCGATGGATCATTACTGAACGGTTTCGCATTCTCCGAGTTCAGGTTGGCACAGTGACGCTTCTTCACCTCACCGATGTTGAACAGGGCCGGTGTGTCTTTGTGTTTGAGTGAAAGAGAAAAAAAGTAAAATTAACAAAAATAAACAGGGCTGAAATGACCACCTTCCCACTCGCGCTACTTACGATGATCACGCGAATCGTACGAATCGACCGAGAACTGCGATATCGCATCCCGATCGCTCGACATCTTCGTCAGGCTGAGATATTGCGCCGTGATTTCGTCATCCTCCTGCGACCACACGTCGTCCTCCGTTAGGCCGAGCTCCATCATCATGCTGCTGCTACCCGTAGCACCGCCGCCATTCTCCACCGAACACTCCGACAGTTTGCTGTGCCGACTGCGCGATGTTGGCAGCGTGGCTGCGGCCGGTGCCGGTGCACCCGGCGCCATTTGCTGTTCATCGCCGGTCGTCG